>MNCI01033354.1:414061-434461 GCA_015680685.1 Gnetum montanum
TGCAAAATCGATCTACAAGGCACATTATTATTAGAATATGTTAGCTTGTAGAGAATGCTTGTAGAACCAGGAATTATCTCTATAAGATGGTTCTAACTAAGTTACCTTTTAGTGTTTAACCATAAAGAAAGATTAAAATTAGATCTTTATGTAAATCCTATGTGACACATGAGCTATGTTTGAAAAGGATTTGTAGAACTAAAAATTGGTTCTACAAGAAAAGTTGAAATGGTTCTATGTACCTCACTTAAGGAGAAAGCTTGAAGCTAAGCCTTTTGTAGAACCAAAATATGATTCTATAAACATCCATAAAAAATGGTTTTTCCATGTTAATGATCAAGTACAATAAATTCATAATTAAAAATCAACTTTGAAAAATGTCTCCACCACATGATCTTTAGGAAAACAGCACTATTTGTAGAGTTGAAATTCTATTTTATGAAAGAGGTTATTTTTAGTTCTAACATGAAAAAAACTATGTAGAACAAGTTTGTAAGGCTTTAAAAAAATGGCTTTACAAAATAGTTCTACCAATGGCCAAGGATGCATTCAAAGATTTTAAGAGATCTTCAACCCTCATAGCCACATCATCCTGTAAAGCTAGTTTTGTAAAGTTAAAAATTGACTCTATGAATAGATTTAAAAATGATTCTACAAACAACAAAAACTTCTTGAAGATAAAAAAGCTCTACTAGGTCATATTCCATATGATTCTGGTTCATAAAGCTAGAGGGTGTTCCTGCAGAGAAAAGCTAGATTAGTTCTACAAGCCATGTCATTAAAACATATGGATATAAGTTTGTTTATAGAATTAGAATGCAACACTATAAGTGGATATGAAGAGTGGCTATATCACATTATCTTTCATACATTAGGAGCTTGTTGAACCAAACAACCAACTCTATAAAGAAGATCTATAATTGTTCTAGGAGCCATGTCAGCATAAGCTTATAGACCTAAAATATAAATAAAGCTCTAAACTAATTCTATAAGGCATACATGCACTAAAGGGGTTTTGAAGAAACATGAGAGAAACATAAGCCCAAGACAAAATAAAAGCTTGTAGAATTAAGAAGTGGTTCTAAAAATTAACTTTATAATTCATTCTACCACATCAAACTTCTTGTACATCAGGTTTACAAAGCATAAAAGTGCTACTACGAACAAGCCCTGAAATGATTCTATGAGTTGCATCAGACCTCATCATGGACCTACCAAGAATTAATGCACATTCTCATTTTATCTTTTAATTTAGCTCACCAAAAGGCATGGTGAAACACACAGAGACAAGGAATAAGTTCTATGAAGAAGCTAAAATTTACTCTTCCATGTGAGATTCCTTTGTAGAATGAATTTATAATGCTTAAATTTAGCTCTATAAATAGATCTAGAAAGGATTCTACAAGTTGACATTAGCAATAAGATGAAGCTACGATAGGTTGAGACTTTAAATCTAAATCCTTAAGCCTTAAATGAAGTAGCTCAAGAAAATTAAAGAATACAATAAGTGTTGAGAGCCAAATCAAATAGCCTTGCTAAAGTGTTTGAATTAAAAATTAGAGCTTTGAATATTAATAAGATCTAGATAGATTTCAAACCTAAAGAGATTAGCAAATAAAGCTCAAAGTTGAAGCAAAGTTAAGAGTTAAGACAAAGCTGAGAATAGAGATAGGAAAACCATTGAAGAGGACAAAAAAGCTTTGAAACCCTAGGAAAAATCTAAGATGTTGCATAAGGAGATGGAAACGTTGTCCTAAAAATTTCAGAATGTTGATACCATCACTTTTTTTTTGAAGTATTTATAGTAGTATAATTTAAATATCTATCATCTTTACCAATGGATTGATATAGCATACTTAAAGCTAGAAGTAGAAGAAGTAGATCTATTTAATTTTGATCAAGACCATGAACTAGTGGAGAAATCAAGCCTACAACCCATAGAGTTGATGTATGAATGATGTGAGATTTATGAGGCTACGTAAGCTTGGTTTCAAGTCTAGAGCAAATCTAATTAGGGATTTCTTGAATCACTTGACAATAAAAATGATATATGAGAAGGAAAAGCTATGGTTTAGGAATAATACTAAGTGTTTCATTGATATTAGTATTAGGAAATTGTATAAGCTCTAAGAGATGATAGAGCCAGATATTACAAAAATTGAACCTCACTAGTATAATGAGGAGGTATTGATGGAAAATTTTTGAATCATCCTAGGTCTAGAAAGAGCATCAAACTCCCACTAGCCAACTTAGCAAAATCTTGGGGCTATAGGAACACCATTCTAAAACATTTAAAGCTCAAGTTCCCCCATAGGATCTTTATTTCTAGTTAAATTTTTTTTTCTAACTATGAAATGAATATCATGTATGGGCCTACATGGCATTAGAACATAAAAGGATTTTCTTCCTTGTATAATATATGAATGATGCATTGCATTAGAGCTTCTCCAAGATTCACAAGCAAGGGATACATTTAAACCTTAGCTCATTTTTGTTAGATTGTATGTTGAGTGAAGTTTCTGAGCTTGAAAAAACAACATCAATTTTTTATGAGCTATGCATCACAATGAAGAGCTTGTGTTAGTGAACCCCTACTATGAATTTTTTTTAATCGTCTACCAGAGAAGCTTCTTTTATGTATAGGATTTAGAATTTTTGATGAATTATGTCTACCCTCATCTAATTAAGTTAATTTTTGGATTTTCTTTGCTAAGGATTGATTAGCACATTGTTAATGAAATAAGGGAAAAGTGTCACAGAGCTATTTTCTTAATGCTTGATACACCCAGATCCTCATAGTAGGATTTGAAGAAAAGGCCTTCAAGCTACCAAGGTTCATGGCCACCTAGTTAACTACATTGAAGGTAGGATGACAGATATGGAAGAGCCCTTTGAGACATGATTACAAGCACAAGGAGGTTTTCCTTTTCAAATTTGGATTTTGGGAATTCATTAATTCAAGTCATTTGAGAGCCATGACAAGGAGATATAGAGAAAAATGAAAATTCCCTCTAGCTTAGAAGCAAATATATTCCACTACTTAGACTAGAAAGGTTCATAAGCCATATGATATTGATATAGTCTATCTCAAAGCTCAAGCCAAAGAGGAAGCTCTAGCACATTTGAAAAAGAGCTTGTTAATAAAGTTACTAGCTGCAGCCTATGATGCCCTAGTGATTAAAGTATGTAGATGGATGGAGGATAAAAACCATCCTTTAACTAGAGACTTCTTAAAGGAATGCCTAGCTATCATGGAAGAAAATTATTTTTCTAGAAACTTGTTGGAGCTAGAGAATACTATGCATGATAAGAGATTTCCCCTTAATGGGGTGGAATATGCTAGGATAAGAACCATAAGAAAGGCCAAAGTTGAATGAGAAAGGACTAAGAAAGAGAAATAGCAACAAGAATAACAACAATAGTAGAAAAAAGAGGAAAGCTCATCTTCAACCCTCACTTTTCCATTTGAGTACTTGATGAAAGAAGTTATCTAAGATTTTAAAATTAGAGAAAAAGAAGGTTGAATCATATTGATTCAAAAGCTTCTCACTATGTTAGAAAGAAAATCCAATGTAATCTTTCAATACAAGGAAGATGATCCTCAAATAGGGAAGAAAAAGCTTGTTACGTCCCATCAAGATATGTTAGACACTATAGCCACACTAATCAAAGACATGGGAAAAATAGCTAACAACTAGATAGACAAGCTCAAGGAATTTCTCTTGCAAAATGAATAAGAAAGTATTAAAGTTACAAGAGAAAGTTAAAGGATTAAGAGGAGAAAATAAGTAGCTCAAGGAAACAATAACCATCAAGGAATCACTACTTGAAAATAACAAATAAATAGCTAGAATAAAAATTATCCATTATGAGCTTAGAGTTCGAACAAGCAAGAAAAGGAAAAGCTCTGGATTACTCTCATCTTACTCTACCAAGCTTCAAGGAAGACATCACTGAGATAGATTATAGTAAAGAATGGATGAAAGAAATGAGAGAAAAAATCTTAAGAATAAGAGAAAAACAAGCCATGTTTGTACAAATGGAAAGAAAGATTTAGGATTTATATGATCTAGCCAGAGTCAAAAGAGAGCTACTACCTTAATATAAGTAGAATTTCCTTGATACAATGATGATGTTAGTTTAGGGACACCTCTCTTGATCCCTTTTCTTCTCTCTATAGGTGGTTTTTATAGGCTTTGAGATCTAGAAGAAATGTCTTGGAGGTTTAAGATATATGTTGATAGAGCATAAAGTCTACATAGGAAATGTTTGAGTATTGATGAGGACATTTGTTAAGTTGTGGATATGTCTATGGTAAATAAAAAATGTCTATGGAATCCTAGAGACATATATGCAAGGTGAGAGATGTCTCCTAGGGGAGAAAGACCTCTTCCCTGAAAGCTAGCCTTCTTAGAAAGATGTCTCCCAAAGGCTAGAGAAGACTAGTATAGCTAGGGAAACTTCCAAAATTGATGATCCCAAATTGGAAAATAGCTAAAATTATATAGAAAAGGATGGAAATAGCATGATATCCTCAAGTTGAGCTATGAAAAGGTTTTTACAATTCTTGTCTCCTAATGCTAATAAATATTAATATTATTTCATATATATATCAACATGAGATATCAAGGAGAAAGCTCTTAAGTTGATGGGAGCTTAACAAGAGTGTGATAGAGCATATTGAGTGAGTGCATGTATGGTTAGAGCTCCAAGGTTAGTTGTGTGGTATATTGGCCAATGTGCTCTTGTCTTTTGTGTACTTATATAATTTGGATCTCAGTCTTGAATTGTGAAAATGATTTCCTATTGGTTGTATCTTGCATTAAGAAAAACCATTGTATGATTATAGAGCCTCATGCTTTATAGCATTGTTTAAGTGTTGTGAGTATGTTTGGATAATTGTGGGTTGTGGAAGCTTATTGTAATATTCTCTTTCAATAATTGAAGAGAGCCAATTATCTTTTCATAATATCTAGATTTAATAACTTGGATGGTAAAATTATATTATAGTGAATCTACTCTAGTGTTATTAGTATTGAAGCTTTAGATTGATTGTTATTTGAAATTAGTTGTGGTCTGTTGTTAAATTTAAATGGTACTTAAGAAGAAACATGTGGAATCCCTAAATAGAGACTCGAAGAGCATGAATTCTACTTTCTAATTAATTCTTTCTTACTTGGATGAGATCATGATGAAGGTAGGCAAGAATGTAGGTTCTAGTCATATTTAGACACATAAAGATAATGAGCATTCACATTTAGACAATGAAGAAGAAGCTTCATAGCTAGGTGGAGGGAATGATGAGGAAGGATAATCTAGTTATGAAAGTGTTGGAATCCATTAGCCAAGGATTCCAATAGAAGAAAATCTTACTCCTTAGATAAGAATTCCAAAAGCTCTATCACTATCCTCTACTTCTTAAAATTTTTCATTTCCATCATTTCACATAAAGGAAGTTCATGTTTCTTTATCAAGGAACCTTTAAGCCCCATATCTATCTCATTGCACACTTGATTTGAGCCATTCTTGATTTCTTTCATTCAAAAAAGTGATCATATCAATCGTTGGGGAGAGCATTATGTGTAGTTCTTGTGAATTGTAAAATTGTTTTCTAATTCCTAGAAGATCAATTAAGGATAAAAATGATAAGAATCAAACACATTTTGATTTAATAAAAGCCAACAAACTTAATATTTATTTTTAATTAACAATTCAAATAATTTTTAAACAATAAATTAAATATTAATGATTTTTTTGAATTAACAAATTTTCCAAACTCTACAATCCAAATTAAAAATAAAATGAAGTGTATCTAATACCTTTGATCAAAACCAAAATTCTAATGAAGGATTACAAACCATTAGAAATTTTTTTGGAATTTTTGGGTAATATCAAATTTTCTTATCATTGCAAATGTGATAAAAAAGAATACCCAAAGATGGATGACCATCACAATCAAGGGAAAATAAGCCCATAGGAAGAGGAAGAGGGCAAGATGTAGAACAAACTCCTCCTATGGAGAAAGAGGCATAGTTATACTCAATCCATCAACCTACACCTACAATAGAGCAATTTGCACAAGTAGAAGTTGATGTGCCACTAGTTTTGGAATAAGGACAATGTCTCACACTCTCTAATAAGTGTAGATATGCCATTTTAAAAAGGTTTATTATGTTCATTGTAATAGTGGAACTTAATTTTGGGCCATTCATGAAGTTCGCACCTCTAGAGATTCATGAATAACTTTAAACCTCACCACTCTGATCCATCATTTCAATCAATGTTGAATGGTATTGGGGGAAATTCCATTAATTCTGACAAAATAAAAAAAATGATTTGACCATAAATATTGAGGGAGTAACACTGCCATATTTAATTGAAGCAATCTCTAGGGCACTAAACATACCAAATATCGGAGCCAACATTGCTTGAATCTTCACATTGTCTAACATAGATGCAAGAAACTTATGGTTGCAAAGGGCATATGAAACTATAGAAAAAGAGTATTATGGAGTATCTACTATAGAGAAGATTTACGTTGAGATTGAAACACACCATATTTCTTCAACTAAGAGACTTAATAGAATTTTCACCTATATCACTAGTGAAATGTAGTTACAATAATGGCCACTTTCATGGAACAATGATTTCTAAGAAAATTCAATGGAATTAAAGTATAGTTCAACATACCCAAGAAATAAATCAAGTAAAGTGAAAGGTATAGCTTTAGAGAAAGGAGGATTTCCATAATATATTTAGAAATTTGTAATGGACAACGACTTAAGCTATGTTACTAATTGTATGAAATTAAGCCCTAAACTAAAGGAAAATTATGAAGGGAAGTGCTCACAAAAATGCTAGAAATTAAAGACCTTTTTTATTCAATTGATTCTCCTTTGAAGTAAGGGAATTTTAAGGCTTAACAATTTCTAATAACATTTCAGCCATTAATGAAGCAAGGCTTAATCTTCATTTCTAGAGAGCCTACTTGCTCTATATGAATGAGCTAAGGTTTAACACATAAAATTTTTAGTAAGATAAATCCTAAGAGAAAACTTTGAAGAATTTTTTGTAAATATGACACTTAAACTAAGGGCTTAGTCATCAAAATCCTTGAGGAAAAGGGTTTTAAAGCCATTCTACTCTATCTAGCACAAAAGTTTGTAAAATTTCTAGATGATCTAAAGAGTTAGAATTTTAAACTTGAAATTAGCACTATGAAAGATAATTGAGCTAAGTCATTAAAGATAGGGCTTATGCAAGTTAAATTAGAATAAATATGCACTTTTTTTACCTATTAGCCAAATCAGGATTGACGAGAATGGAATCATAGGGCTTATGAATTAGTTTCATCTTAATAGACATTAGAACAAATAATTAAGCACTAAGGAAAACCCTCGCTTTAAGAAAAGTGTTTGATTTGAATTCAAAAAAGAAATATTAAATAATTTTTTCCATATTAGCTTGTGAAGAAGAAATTTAAGTTTGGCAAAAAGTTTAAAAAATAACTTTACCAAATCAACTCTAATAACATAGGAAAGGTTCATAGAGTTGAAAGATAGCTCTAAAAAGGATGCTTTGATTAATTCTACCATGTGAGCTTGATGATGTAGCTTTGAGAATTAAACTTAGGTTCTACAAGTTAGCTTGAGAATAATTCTACCATGTTGACTAGGCAGTTTAGAGTATTATTTGTAGAGCTAAAATATTACTCTAGAAAAGAGTTTATTTTCGATTCTACCACACCATCTTCTTATATCAAGTAACTTGTAGAGTAAAAAATTATCTCTATGAAGTGGGTCTATAGCCATGTTTGTAGAGAATATTGAGATAAGTTCATCTAAAGGATCGAATTACAACTCTATAAAAGATTCCACATCCATCCCTACCATGTCAACTCCTTTCAAGAAAGAGGATTTTTAGGGTTGTAAAATGGCTCTACTAAAAAAACATTATTTTCTAGCTTCGCCACATAAGCTTTTAAGCTTTAACTTATAAAGCCAAAGATAGGTTCTATAGGCCTGTTCCATAAGCCACATTGGCTTGTAGAGGAGACTTGTAAAATCAAAAATTAGCACTACAATAGAATTTTACTTAAGGAAGCACCACAACATCTAGGCATAAGAAGAAATCAAACATTGCCTTATTTGTAAATTCCATATGATATGTGGACTTTGTTTGGGGAAAGACTATAAAGTGAAAACTTTGCTATACAAGGAAAACTGAAAAAGATTCTACGTAGCCAAGAAGGAAGTTTGGAGTTAATCCCTTTGTAGAGCCAAGATATGGTTTTACAAAATAGCTCTAGAAAAAGGCTCTACCTCATCAACTCTATCTTATGCATTCTTAGAGTAAAGGAATTCTTCTACTAAAATGAATCTACAAGAAATGTAACTCTTACTTTTGCCATGCTAGTGTTAAAGAAAGGATGATGCTTGTAAAGTTAGAATTTAGCTCTACAATGTAGACACAAAGTAATCTCTATTACATCAACTTTTCAAGAAAGTAGAAATGATTCTTCCATGTCAGTAGCCATTAAAAATAAGTACACAAGATAAAAAAAAATTAGCCCTACAAAATGGCTCTATGAATAGCTAAAGACACATAAAGAGCATTTGAGAAAATGTTCAGCCCTCACTACCACATTAGCTTATAAAGATGGTTTTGTGAAGGCAATATTTAGTTGTACAAATGAACCTTGAAGAGGTTTTTCCATGTCATCCTCTATGTGATACTAGTTCATCAAGTCAAAAGTTAGCTCTCTAAGGAAAAACCAAATCGGTTCTACAAGCCATGTCATTAAGTTTATTAGCAGAACTAGAATTCACTCATACAAGCAAGTGTAAAGAGTGGCTCTACCATATTATTCTTTTGAGTAGAACCAGTTCATAGAATCAAAAAATGATTCCAAGAATAAGCTTCAAGATGATTCTAGAAGAGAGAACATCACTTATGGATCCAAAATTTATCTTTACAAATAAACTCTTCTTCCATTACACCATGTTAGCATCTTCCACATTAGCTTATACAAATAGCATATGAAGCCAAATTTCAGCTCTACAAGTAAGTGTGAAAATAGATTTGACATGTCAGCTTCTTTGAAGAGTAAGTTTGTAGGGCATAAAATCTATTTTTAATAGTAAACTCTAAAATTATTCTACAAGGCATGTTAGGTATCACTCTTGGTTCACCAAGAATTATGCAAGTGCACATTTTATTTCTTAATCTAGCTCAATGATAGGCATGGTGTGACATAGAATAAATTTATGAAGAAGTGTTAATTCACTCTACCATGTCAGATTCCTTTATAAAATAAGTTTCCAAAGATTGAATTCAACTCTATAAACAAGTTCAAAAAAGCCTCTATAAGTTAACAATAGAATGAGTATTTAAATGCTTAAGCCTTTGATGAAGTAGCTTAACAAAATTAAAGCTTTTGAAAAATGTCAAGAGCTAAATCAAATAGTTTGTCCCAAGTGAATAAATTAAAGAATAGAGCTCTGAATATTAATAAGCAAGATTTGAACAGATTTTGAATCCATTAGTAAGAAGAGCCTAGAGTTGAAGTAGAGCTAAGAATAGAGATAGAGCTACCATTAAAGAGTATAAAGAAGCTTTGAGCTTTAGAGAAAAGCTAAGATGTTACATAAAGATAAGGAAGAAGCTCCTCAGAAATTTTTGGATGTTGATAATTTCTCTTTTTTAAAATACCTGCAATAATACAATTTGAATATTTATCAACTCTACCAATGTATTAACATAGTGTGATTGGAGCTAGAAGTAGAAAACATAAACCTCTTTGATTTCGATGAAGATCATGATCTAATAGAAAAATCATGGTTGCAGTCTATATAATCGATGAAGGAATGGAAAGAAATCTATGAAAAAATAGGGCTTCATAAGATTGGTTTCAAACCCAAAGAACACATAATTAGGAATGTTCTAAATCATTTGATAGCTAAAACATTTTATGAGAAGGATAAGCTAAGGTTTAGAAATAACACAAAGCACTTCATTGACATTAGCATCTCAAAGGCTTATGAGCTCTATGGAATAATTGAGCTAGATTTTACTAAAATAGAAACTCATTAGTATAATGAGGAAGTAATGAATGGAAAATTATGGAGTCATGCTAAGGAAAAAGCATCAAAATATCACCAGTCAATCTAACAAAGGCATGGAGGTACAAGAATGCTATCCCCAAAGCTTCAAAGCTTAGGTTTGCATACTGAATCTTTATTTTTGCTTTAGATTTTTTCTTTAGTTGCAAGATTAATATTGTAGCTGATTACCATGTCCTAGTTGGGTAGCTTTAGAGAATAATAGGCATTTCTATTATATATAAATGACACCCTAAAGAAGAGCTTGTCTAAGATTCATAAGTAAGAAAATCAACTAAACCTTACCTTATTTTTATTAGAGTATTTGACAAGTGAAGTTCTTGAGCCTGAGAGAATGGCTCCAAGTTTTGTGGGCTATGCTTCTTAGGAAAGAGCTTGACCAAAGGACCCCTACTATATATTCTTTCTAGTAATCTATCAAAGGAGCTTCTTCACTACATAGGTTTGGAATTCTTGATGAATTGTGTCTATCCTCATCTAATTAAGCTAATATTAGGAGTTTTCCACTAAGTGTTAACCATTAGGTTATAAATAAAATTAGAAGAAATTGTCATAGAGCTATCCCCCTCAATGCTCATTACATCCAGATTCTAATAGTAGGGTTTGAAGGTAATGATTTTAGGTTACCAAGATTCATGGCTCCCAATTTATATGCTTTATAAGTTGGTTGATAGATGTGGAAGAGCCCTCTAAGGCATGATTACAAGCATAAAGAAGTGTTTCCCCTTAATTTTTCCTTTTGGAAATTCATATATTCAAGCCATTTAAGGATCATGACAACAAGATATAAAGAGAAGTGTAATTTTCCTTTAGCTTGAAGATAAATATACTCCACCTTCAAAACTAGGAAGGTGATTTAACTTGACAATACCAACATAGTTTATCTTAGAGCTACTAATAAAGAAGTAAATCAAGCTAAGGAAGAGGCTCTAGTGTCACTGAAAACTAGCTTGTCAATAAAGTTGTTAGCTTTAGCTTGTGATGCTCCAATGGTTGAAATATGTAGAAGGTTGGAAGATAAAGAACATCCTTTAGCAAGATATTTTTCAGAAGAGCACCTAAACATAATGGAAGAAAACTATTTCTCCTAGAAATTGCTAGAGCTAAAGGATGTTGTGCTTGATGAGAGGCTTCCCCTTGATGGGGCAAAATATGCTAGGGTAAGGGCTATAAGGAAGGTGAGGATTGAATAAGAAAGGGTAAAGAAGAAACAACAGATATAGCAAAAAAAATTAAAAGAGCAATAATAGTAGCAACTATTGGAATAAAAAAGCTAATGGAGCTTTAGAAATAGCAAGAAGAGTAGTGGAAGTTGAAGGAACAATAATAACAGTTGCAATTACTAGAGTAACAAAGGTTGAAAGAGTTATAGCAGTAGCAACAAAAGAAAGATGAGGGCTCATCATCTTCTCCTACTACTTTATGTTTTCCTTCATAATATTTAATGAAAGGAGTAGATTGGTCATTTAGAATTAAATAGAAAGAAGGTAGGATCATACCGAGCTAGAAAATTCCCACTAAGCCCAAAATAGAAGCTAGTGTTATCTTCGAATACAAGGAAGATGACTCACAAATAGGAAAGCAAAAGCTTGAAATGTCACATGAAGGGATGTCAGATACCATAGCTACCCTAATTAAAGATATGAAATAAATAGCAGATAATTCGATGTCTAAGTTATAAGTATTTTTATTGTAGAATGAGTAGGAAACCTCTAAGATACAAGTAGAAATGAAAAGCTTAAAGGAGAAAATTAATAGCTCAAAACAATGATAACCATTAAGAAATCATTGCTAGAGAATAAGGAATGCAAAGTAGCAAAAATGTAGGAAATATTGGCCATCACCTACTTTTAATTAGCGTAAGCCAAAAGGGGAAGTCTCTACATTATTCGTACTTAGCCTAACTAGATTTTAGGGATGTTATTATGGAGGTTAATTAAAGTAGGGAGTGGGTATAAGAAAATCAAGAAGAAATCAAAGAAATAAAATAGAAACAAGCCATTTTTGTAGAAATGGAGAAAAGAGCCCAAGAGCTATACAATCTAGCCAAAGAAAAAAGAGAGGTATTACCACAATATAAACAAGCCTTTCTATATATGATGATGATGGCATTTACCAAAATTATGGGAGAGACTACTAAAAGGAAACTAGATTTGAAGTAGGCTTGTTTAAGTGTAGGACCTACTTTAATGAAATTAACTATCTCCATAACAAAATTAGATTTAGGAAGATCAAGCATTAAGGATGTACTCATGCAGCTTAATAGCTTAGAAGTATACGCAATTAACTAGGCCAGCATCATCCTCCTTAATCATAGGAAACAAACATAAGAGTTGTCGATGAAAGAACTATAGATTTAGAAGATGAAGAGGGTTTTCTTAGAAACCAAACAATTATCTAATAGCTTGCATTTATATAAATAGAATGTAAGAGAACTATAGCTTTTATTGCTATGATAGTTGTAATTGCTAGGAGCTATTATATAAAGCCTAGAGAAAATTTTAAGAGGAGAGAGCAAATCAGAAACAAAACTTGTAAAGACTATTTCATAGTGACATTTTAAATTGGTTCTATCTATCTCTTTTAGCTTTCATCTCTTAGCTTAGCATTTCTAGTTGAGTTGTTGTTCTTATTTGTTTAGTTTAAATACATGAATAGATTGTTAGTTTTGGAATAGGTTACTCTCTCTATGATCAAAAGTTTATCTTAGTTCTATTATTCTAGTTGAATGATATAGATTTAATAAGTATGAGTTCTTAAAAAATTTGACATAGAAGTAATTTTTATCAAATTCTAAGCTAATGAATAATTTTTTTCCTTATTTTTCTCCCTCTATTTAGTAAAAATTTTGTGATCTTACTTCAAGAAGTTAACTAGCAGATATCTTAGAGCTTAAGATTGATGTTTCTATAAAACCAATCATTCACTATATGTATGTTATGCAATATTTAAAGCTAGAATTATAGAAGAGTTATTCAATTTCTTTATTTGTATTAAGAGATAGCTAAAAGTAATAAACAATTAATTACTATAAAACATCAATTCCTTAAATTTTCTCCTATTTCATAGATAAATATTTACTATTGTTCATAAGTAGTCATACTTAGCTCATTTAAAATAGCAGAGACTATTTGAGAGTATTTGTGCCTTGGTGGTACCAAACATCAATGACCATCTAAAATGAGTTATACAATTTATTCTTTGTGGTATAGTTGTTCTTGATTCTACCACTAACAACAAAACTAGTGCTAGAAAGAGGGCTTGATCTTATTAGTAGATATTAAAGCTTGTTAGATCATATTAGATTAAAATAGGATATAAAAAAATTAAATTAGTTATTTTTGTGGATCATTGAACTTAGAAAGGAAGGATGAATAATTTTCCCAAATTAAAATTTTTTGAACAAAGCACACATACCAAATTTAACATGGTTCCCCAACTTGGGTAGTCCACATTCAAAGGGTAGTTTGCAAATACATCTCTAGACTTTGTTGCTTTGAAATGTGGTTTGAAGGGTACCACACCCTGTAAAAGCACTAAGCTCCACTTCAGAGTGATTTGATGTTGTGAATCCACTCAACCCCACAAGGTCCCGACAAGTTTAGTATGTGGTTTCCAGGATCACATAACCTTTACAATCTTGAGCTCCACTTTGGAGTGTTGTGGTGCTACACCAACACTCAATCCCATAGGATCCCAACATGCTCAAGCAAGATGCCTTCCCACAAGAAGCACATCAACCATGCAAGGTAACAAGGAAGAATAATAATTACAAGGGATGAATGCAACTTAGTTTGCTAATCCTTGTACTTTGAGGCATAGCACACTTTGCAATGGACATAAGATAATACAATGAGAAGAAAAAATGATTACAATGATTGTATAAAAGCTTTCTCATTTCCCAATGACAATGATGTCTTCTTATAGTCACCATGTTCCCAAATCCATCTTGGAATTTGTCAAATGGCTAGCTAGTAGTCATGGAAGACATCTTCTTTGTGGTTGAGATGTCTTTCTACATTTGGTCTCCACTTTGGGAAGACATCTTTGTCTAGTGAAAGACGTCTTTTTGAAAATGGCTTGCATTTTGTGGAGATGTCTTTGTTTGGGAAAAGAGGGCTTTGCCTGATGAAAATTGCATGCTATTTTTCAAAGACGTCTTCTTCTATGTTGCCTTCAATTCTGCCAAGACATCTACTATTTCTTGGAGATGTCTTTCTTCACTTTCCTTTACATGATGAATTCTTCATTCCTTGTTCATAACCTTTCATTTCTGCATGCTTCAATGATGACAACTTTTCTTGTGAGTTATTTGATCCTTGTCTACATTATTGGAATTCTTGCATGTTTGCTTGAGACCTTGTGGATGATCTTTTTCTTTGAGCTTTGCTTTTGTCTAAACCAGTTCATTCCTTATCATCTCATCTTGGTCCTATAAACACAACAACCATAATCATACAAACAACCTTTGACTTCATTTTATTTAATGTTTTAACAAACCAAAATGTCCACAATCTTCCCCTTTTTGGCCATGTTTAAAACTTAAGAAAATGGGTTCGTGAATCATACAAATATGACCACACTATCTTCTTTTTTGAACAATAGCAAAAAGAATAAAATATAGCATCCCAAAGTATAACTCAGTAGCCATGCCATAGTCACAAAAGATATGTATTGAGCTTAATTTCTATTTAAATAAATCTCCAAGTAACATAAAGCATTTTCAAAGAGATTCTCATTGCTATAATGAATATTTTCAATCATTTGAAATCCTTCATAGTAGAGATATGAGTACTTTTTACTTCAATGAAGTCCATATAAACAAGAAAGGCTTAAGTACTCAAGGGAAGATTTATATATATAGCATGTTGAAATAACACAAGTAGAGAAATTAGGGAAAAGACACAAACTTAATTATCAAATTTGTACGTTGAGGATGAAAAATCTCCATTTCAAAAAGATCTATCCTTTTCCAATCAAAAGAAAAGTGAGTCAGAACATCCCACAACTAATAGAAACACAACCAAGTAAAAACTTTTATGTCTAAGAGAAAATAGACTTGAATTCCAAAGATCAAGGATAGAGCATTTGGAAGTAAGTGGCTTATCAGCTAGAGTCAAATATATCATTAAAACTTATATTTCAAGATATTCTCTTAGCACAAATTTTAAAGGGTTGAAAAATAAGATAGGAGTTACCCTATATCAAAATCCAATTTTTTAGGATCAAATGACCTATCTTTTAAATCAATAAACTTATAAGGTAAACCAATATGTAATAATTCCATTAGAACTCAACTCTTATGAAAATATCATGAAGGTAATGACAAGGAAGAAGGGATACATTTGGAAAAATAAATTCTTATTAAGAAAGGAAAACACCAATTATAAACAAGTCAATGCCAAAAAAATAGTTAAGTAGATTTAACAAGATGCTTAAATAGTAACCAAGAGATATCACAATGGTGAAATTTCTATAAGGCATCTTAAAAAAGAGTTAATCCTACTTTTACCTTAAATACTATACCAAACCCTTGCATGACATGAATCCTTGCTCACTTTGTGATATTTTGTTATCTCTTGGTTGAAGTCTCCAAAGACTTCCCCTACATTGGTGACCTCCAAGATGATGATGGTGAATAGGCTTCCCCTACACATGTTTAGCTCTTCTTGGGAAATGTTGTAAATCACCAAAGCATTACAACTATAGGTTAACATTAAGATTAAATGTGGAGACTATGGTCTTCAATCAATAAAATTGATAGATTTGTTAGATGGTTAGCCTAACTCAGAAATGGAAAAAATATCCAAAAGGATATGATCTTAGAAACAGTTCAACATAAGAAGTTAAGATTATGCAAGATTGAAAGCAAGACAAAGAAAAAAAAAACTAAAAGATAAAGACCCAAAAGAAATCAATACATGTGCTATACTACTTATTCTCATAAGACTGAATGCATCAAGCTGAAAGTAAGTAAAAAAGATACTCTAAACAATTATTCTAACACCTTTTGGATCTAGTCAAGATACAAATACTTTTAGACTTCTCAAATTATATACTTACAAATTAACTAGCAAGCAAAGAGATGGAAACTTATCTTGACTTACCTTGCTTGCAAGTGAGAAGAGAAGATTAATGGAGTTTGAGATGAGATCCCCTATCATGAAGTACCTTCTCATCCTTAGGTTATCTTTTCTTAGATCTTTTATGTGATGTCTCTATTTTTTCATGTTCCTTAAGATAGAATCCTTAATCACTTATTGCATCATTTTCAATTTTTTGCTTTTCTTCATTTTCAACTACTGGTGCCTACACAATTTCCTTACCAAAGCCTTTTTGACAAAATCAAGTATTAATCTTGTTTTGATCATCATGAGTATAGTTAAGAGTTTGATTACTACCACAATTTTTACACACAAATAAAGCATTTTCCTCATGATCAAAACTATCAAACTTGATTATGCTTGAACTTGAGTTTTCATGTGTGACTTCCTCCAAATTCTTTGGCTTTTTTTCATGAGTCTTCTATTCTAGATGAACCTTTCTACAATTATTATTAAAAGAGGTTAGTTGTTGAATCTCAACTTTTTATGTCTGAGATCTCTTCTTTCACTTTAGAGTAGATAGCATCTAGCTTAGAAATTACAAATTTCTTTGCCTTCTTAATTAAATAATGTAAAAGAAAAATTCCTTTTTTAAGTTTACTATACCTTTCGTCGCACCTACCACTTTGTCTAGCCATATGTGAGGAATTTTCATTTGTAAGAATCATGCATATGAGATATGAATCTTTGAAAGAATTGCATGTTTCTTCTTCAATTTTCTCACCATCATCCCAACTTGTATAAAAGTTGGTCTTTTCAATTCCTCATCATTGAATCCATTCACCTTGCTATCTCTAGGACATTTGAAGGCCATATGGCCTCTTCCTCTACAAACCCAACATTCTATATAAAAGAAATCTAAGTTAGAATTCAAAAAGTTTTTACCTCTTTCTCTACCTTTGAAAAGTTTGGGTCTTTGCTAAGATGCCCCCTTGTTTCTTCTTGTAAGCAATCATTGTAGCTTCCTTGAGAGAAAGGCAATCTCATCTTCATTGTTCTCTTCATGCTTATTGAGTTTCTTCTCCTTAGAAGTAGTCTTTAAGGTAATGGGTCTTTCTTGGATAGCTCCTTCACTTATGAGATTCATTTCATAAGCAATGAAAGAACTTTGAAGCTCTTCAAATTTCAAAGTTTAGAAGTTTTTGATTTCTTCCATGGCTATGACCTTAGGTATAAACTTTGGTTGAAGAGATCTAATAATTTTAATGATCACATCACTTTTAGTCAAGTCTTTACTTGTACCTCTAATTGCTACAACAATATCATTTGCTCTAGAGAAATAGTCTTTTATTTTCTCACCTTCTCTCATTTTAGGTTTATCATATTCACTTTGCAAAATTAGCAATTTTGATTGTTTGACAATAGGAGTTCCTTTGTAAGTAGCTTCTAAAGTTTTCCAAATTTCTTTGTCCATTTTACATCTTGCTGCCCCATTGAATTTAGATTTATTCAAAGTACAATATATACAATTCTTTACTTTAGAATCAAACATGAACTTATCTTTCTCCTCTTGTGTCCATTTTTTACAAGGCTTGATGATGCCAATGGAGCTGTCAATAGGTAGAGTGTAGCCTTCAAGGATTGACTCCCACACTTCAAACTTCATGGATTTGAAGAGCCCTTGAATTTTAGCTTTCCAATAGGTGAAGTTAAATTTGTCAAACATGGGTGGCTTTGTGTAAGATGTCCTTTCCATTGTTCACTCTTAAAGTTAATGATGTTGATGATGACAAAGCTGTTAAACCCAAAATTTGTTCAATTTTTAAATAAGTATCCTTGTAAAATTCTTACATTTTAATCAATTTCATTTTATATTACATATTATTAATTATTTGATTAATGTTTAATTAATATTTAATTTAGTTTAGTTTAATTAATATGATATATTATATATTATATTAATGTGATTATAGTTTATATTATATATAACTCTATATATATAATATAAACATTATATATAATTATATATTGTTGATGTCAACACTCCCATGCTCGCATGGGGCCATGATTATCAACGTTTATATTTCTCTCCCTTAATAACCATAGTAAAAATCATGTGAGTAGTGGGCATTTAAACTACTGGGTGGTGGTCATTAATGATGGTAGTTACAGTTATTAGTGGTAAACATTTTAGAAGTTACAACAATTACAGTCATTAATGATGGCGGTTATGGTCATTAGTAGCAGACGTTTCAAAAGTTACGACGGTTACGGACATAAGTGGGCACTTAATTGGAGAATGTGGGAGTTATTACACAAGAAGTGGTGGTGGTTTTTGTAGCCATTACATAAAATGTACACATCATTATGGATGGCCGCAATGGCTATAAAATAGAGTCTAGAGGAAGGCTCTTGGATCATCAGGAGGAGAGTTCTCAAAAACAAGCTCTGGCTATCAGTCTAAAGGGCTAGTTTCCTCTCCACTAAGCAGTAGCTTTCTCTTTTTTTTTTCTTTTCTTTACAGGCTTCTAGTTGATCATTGAGAAGGGTCCAAGGTAGGAGCTAGCAGCTCAAAATTAGATCCTTGCGGGTCTTCTTGGCAACGGTAGGAGCTTGTCACGGTGGTGCAAATGTGGGTGAACGATCTTCCTCTCTATAGCGGTGCACAAAAGGTGGCAAATGATGGTAGGCTTTGAGAACTACAGTTGCTGCCCTATGTAGACTGCAGTGGGTAGTCTCTCTCTTTCTCTTTCTCTCTCTCTCCCTCTCTCGTGGCGATCACAGTCTTCCTACCCAACTGTGGATACCATCAGCAGTTATGGACCAGCAACATCAGTGGGACCAAGGAAAATTCAATTCTTTTAATCACTTACTGTATTGGAGACAATTATTTAATTTAAATTCCAGATTTCTTTCTAGTTTATTATTTGCAAAAGGCCACGTAGCCCTCTCTAGCTAAGACTATTCCCAGGTTTCCATACCCATACAGGAGGTGCCCGAGGCAATTGTCTCCTAAAACAAGTTTCTTTCTCGGTGTTGGTATGACCAAAATTTATGCATCAACACCTTTTTGGCACTAGAAGGAGGGCCTTTCCCCAACCTTTTGTTTATCAGCTTTTCTTGCCATTTCTCTGATCGTTATTATCTCATTTTCTGAAATATTTATTTTCTATCCTTTTCTAGTCCCTATTTTTATTTTTCAAAAATTTCATTTTCCTTATTTCAAACTTGTTTGATTTAAAATTTATGTTTTCAGCCATTGTCTTGAAAAATCCTTTTAAAGAATTTTTGAGCCCTTTATTTCTTGTTCTCAGAAGTTCATTTCTTGAAAAATTTCAGATCTCATCACCCATTTTTCTTTAATATTTTTCCCTGTTGTTTTTTTTCTAAATCTTTGTTTCCAATCCCATTTTCAAATTTGTGTTTTGGCAGTCCTTACCTTAGTCCTGGGTTAGGTAAGGTGGCTTTATTTGATTATGCAATTTTAAGTTTATTTTTCTAAAATCTTGCATTTTATTGTTTCCCTTTTTAATTTTATAAGTATTGCAATTTTATACATTTATTTTTCTTTTCAAAAAAAAAATATATAGCATATTTTAGTATTTTTCTTTACCCAAAAAAATATATTATTTTAATATTTTCTTTTCTTTTTATGCAATTTTATAGTTTCATTCTAACAATTATATTTTATATTTCTGTTTTATGAGTGAACTTTCCTTTGCCCCTAGTCGACCAACTACACGTCACTTTACATTAAGGAGACAAAGAGCTTCACGTTTCCCAAGTTTTATTCATAGGAGAACTCGAACTAGGATGGCAGCCAATCAAACCCTAGCTCCCTTGGTCAGTAACCCCTTTAACTTTACTAACTACCACGACATCCCAAAGTCACTCCAGAACATAAATTTATTCTATGACCCCACAAACCCTTCTAGTAATGCCCACCAACATATACAATGTTTTGAAACCTTACTTGGGATCTATAACATTGTCCAAAATGATGTGGCATGTAGGGTATTTGTGACAACTTTCAGGACCAAAGCAACCCAATGGTTTCTGATGCTTCCCAATGCCTCTATTAACTCATGGTAGGAGTTCAAAAATAAGTTTTTGACTCAGTTTGACAAATTTATAAGCCCTACCATAGCATCAAGTAACTTCACTAGCTTAAAAAAGCTACCTGGGGANGATTTGATGGCATAGGCAATGAATGGGTCGATGGTAGAAAGGTAAAA
>MNCI01033354.1:434535-447244 GCA_015680685.1 Gnetum montanum
CAGGAGAGTTCTTAATAATGTAAACAACCAAATTGGGTCATCACAAGTAAATGCCCCACAACAAGCAAACTCCCCTCCTCTTCTTAGAAGAACTCCACCTCAACAAGAAGTCAAAAGTGTACCTAAGACTTATGATCTAGTTGAGGATTTGAAGAAAACCAAAGCTAACATCTCAATGTATGATCTTTTACAATTTTAAAAAATGAAAGAGGCAGTTCAAGAGATAGTTCATACACCTAAATCTAGAAAAGAAAATTTCCCAATCCCTGAAAGACAAGTTCACTTCATGGAAAGTCCTAACACGCTATCAGTACACAATGCAAACAATTCCATGATGAACAAGAAAGAGAAACCTCCTTTCCTAACAACCTTGATTATTTTAGGAAAGAATGTTCACAATTTTTTGATGGATTCTGGAGCAATTGTTAGTGTCATGCCACTTGAGGTATGTAAGCCTTTAGGAGCACAAATGATACCACAAACAAAAAGTGTGATTCAACTCGATGGATCTGACGTACCTGTAGTAGGGTCATTAAAAGGAGTAAAAGTGCAACATAAACAATACCCTACACTCACATGTTACACAGATATCCTGGTAGTTGACATGTCACCTACCTATGGTGTGCTCCTATCTAGGACTTTTGGAGCCAAGTTTGGGGGCTTCTTTAGGTTGGGTTCGTCAGAACTATTAATTTCAATCAAAGGAAAATCTGAATATATGACTATACCTCAAGAACCCTTCTACAAACAAGTAGTTATAGACTTGGATCAACAAAATCAATTTTCGGAAGATCAAAATGCTAATCTTTATGTTGGGGTTATTGAGGTTGAGCGTAGTGAACATGTGAGTGGAACTACAAAAATAAATCTTGTCTCATGTTGATTTGACCCAATGTTATCAAAGTTCTAGAGAAGATGAAGAAAGTTATGGAGACACCTTGCCTTATCAACAACATAATGGATTTCGTCTAAGTGATCCACCATCTTTAGCGGAAGACAAAGATATAAATAAGACCCTACCTCTTAAAACTTTTGAAGGTGTGCTAAATTTTAACGACACATCCATGGAACATTCTCCTAGAAAGGCTATATTCGATGATCCACCAAGACCTAGACCTATCATTGAAACCTATATCAAAGAAAAACTTTATAGACAATGATCAAGCAAGTTAAGATTAGGTCTTGATTTTCATAATCTTAAGCATCGACAAATTTTTAAACAATGTCTTGACATGAAGTACATTGGTAAAGTCTTTAAGATAGGAGACCTAGTCTCAGAAAAAGGTAGAACATTTGACCAAGAAAATCTTCAAGGTAAGTTTTCTCCTATGTGGTCAGGCCCATTCCGAATTAAAGACGTCATTGGCCCCAATGTGTACAAGGTTTCTAATGTGCAAGGACATAAGTTACCTAGATATTTTAATGCATTCCATCCAAAACATTTCTACTTAGGTGCCCCATGTGCACACCTAGTAGATTCTTAGTTGCATATTTTCTTCCTCTTCATCATGCATTTCATTTGTATATAGTCGCATTTTCATATTTTCTTTGCATTTCCATCATTTATTTTTTACCATATTGTTTTGATTTTTGCTTTTTATATGATTTTAATAATCATTATGGTCTTTTGAGTTACTAGGCGTTGGGTCATCAAAACACCATCCAAAAATAATGTTAGTATAATGCTTTATATAATATTTCTTATTACTATTACATAAAATCTCCTTTATACTATATATTTCAATAATGCTTTGATTCTTCCCAGCCCTTTTCAAGGTTTTAGTTTCTTTAGTTATGTTGGATTATGGAGCATGAGATTTGTGCTAACTTATCATGTAATCATCATGATCATGTGAGTATAGGATAGGTGATGTTGGAAAATAGTTAGCCATAATCACTAGGTGATTGTGGAAAACCCCATTTTTCCTCTCATAAGCCCTAGCTCTCAAGTGTAATAATCCATGGTTACCTTGTGAACAACTGGGTGAAGTGTAATCATCTCCACTTGAGAACCCTTAGCCACCTAGGAGACCTACTATGATGCTATCAAATCGTAATTAAAGGCACATACATGAGAGTTGAACTGCACCATAGGCAAAGTTTCCTCAAAAAGAAAAAAAAAAAAGGAATGAGGACCATGTTCACTGGTAGTGCAGCTAATTGGCCAAACTTGTGTTGGAATTCCTACCTTAAGAATGAAGTACACCATGGGCAAAGTTTTCTTAAAAAGAAAAAAAAAAGTGAATGAGGACCATGTTCATTGGTAGTGTAATAAGTTTTTAAGTGTGATGGGGTCTGGCAGCTATCCTCACCCTAACCTCCATTTCCCTTTTTGAACCTATTTTCCAAAAAAAGAAAAAAAGGTTTCAAAAAAAAATCCGAAAGTTGTGACTAGCCACAATCTAATATGAGCCTGTCCTCCTCATTAGTTTAGTATGGGTTTTGTGCTCAAAGTAGTCCACATGCTATTGGCATTTACTTTGTAAGAAGATTGGAAAAATAATCATAATTATATTTTAATTATATATAAATATATGTAGTTAAAATAAATAAAATTATGTATTTAGAGTTTAATTAAATAAGATGGTGTGGTTTGGGTGGCCTACATTTAGTTCTCTTTT
Organism: Gnetum montanum; assembly: GCA_015680685.1. Taxonomy (NCBI): domain Eukaryota; kingdom Viridiplantae; phylum Streptophyta; class Gnetopsida; order Gnetales; family Gnetaceae; genus Gnetum; species Gnetum montanum. The sequence goes on from MNCI01033354.1 coordinate 437,157, forward strand.
GATTATATGGTTATTTTAATCATGTTTAGTTTACTTTTAAGTTTCCATTTACTGGTTTTGTGATGTTTGTAATTCCCTATCTATTGCATCATTTTAAAATTTCTATGATATTGTTCCTTGCACTGGCATGCAATTAAAAGTTTGGGGGCTAAGTGTTGATGTCAACACTCCCATGCTCGCATGGGGCCATGATTATCAACATTTCTATTTCTCTCCCTTAATAACCTTAGTAAAAATCATGCGAGTAGTGGGCATTTAAATTGTCGGGTGGTGGTCATTAATGATGGTAGTTATAGTCATTAGTTGTAAACGTTTTAGAAGTTACGGCAATTACGGTCATTAATGATGGTGGTTATGGTCATTAGTAGTAGACATTTCAGAAGTTACGACGATTATGGACATAAGTGGGCACTTAATTGGAGAATGTGGAAGTTATTACATAAGAAGTGGTGATGGTTTTTAAAGCCATTACATGAAATGTACACATCATTATAGATGGCTGCAGCGGCTATAAAATGGAGTTTAGAGGGAGGCTCTTGGATCATCGGGAGGAGAGTTCCCAAAAACAAGCTCTGGCTATCAGTCTGAAGGGGGCAGCTTCCTCTCCACTAAGCAGCAATTTTCTCTTTTGTTTTCTTTTTCTTACAAGCTTCAAGTGGACCTTCGAGGAGGGTCCAAGGTAGGAGCCAGCAACTCAAAATCAGATCCTTGCAAGTCTTTTCAACGACGGCAAGAGCTTGTCACGGTGGTCCAAACATGGGTGAACGATCTTCCTCTCTATGACGGTGCACAAAAGGTGGCAAACGATGACAGGCTTTGAGAACTGTAGTTGCTGCCCTGTGTGGACTGCAGTGAGCAGTCTCTCTCTTTCTCTTCCTCTCTCTCTTCCTCTCTCGTGGCTATCGTAGTCTTCCTACCCAACAATGGATACCATCAGTAGTCACAGATCAACAACGTCAACGGTACCAATAAAATTTTTTTTTTTAATCACTTATTGTATTGGAGACAATTATTTAATTTAAATTCTAGATTTCTTTCTGGTTTATTATTTGCAAAAGCCCACGTAGCCCTCTCCAACTAAGACTATTCCTAGTTTCTGTACCCAAACAGGAGACGCCCTAGGCAATAGTCTCCTAAAACGAGTTTCTTTTCAATGTTGGTGTAACCAAAATTTATACATCAACATATATATATTACATAAACATTATAATTTATATTATATATAGAAAGTACATAAACATTATATATAGAATCAGAGCAACGGCAGCGTGGTCAACAGCACTATGCTGGAGCTGCACATCATGGCCCGCCAGTCCCACCATATACTAGAACGGCCACTAATGCGGCGAATCCTTTAAACTCCACTACATCAACCATAACTCGCTCTATGTCGCCAACGCCGTCACCTTCTCACACAATATGACCAACTTGCAGTCAGAACCGATGATGCTCTAGGACAATCAAGAATCATGGACGCAGTTTCTGTGCAATGCCAATGACAACGAGTTAAATCAAATCCTACCGTAGAGTCATGTTCAGGAGCCTTTGGTTCCCATTGCTGCCTCAGAGGGAGCTTCAAATCCGCAGTCTCTGAAACAGGGAAATTGCATTGAGGGCAACTCAAGCGCGGAACTGTACATTGCTGCTCAACATATGTTGCTGGTCCATGCAACCGCCGTTGATGTTTACAGAAACAGTTTTCAGAGTTTGCACAAGAACCCCATCGGCATTACTCTCCATACTAACTGGATTGACAGTTCCATGCCAATGTCTTTTAGACACCATTCATAGATTGAGTCCATTAAAATCATGGAATGCTGTAACTTGGAGATTTCAAAAAATTGTTTTGCAGAGATGACTACTCTTGAAAAGCTACACATCTGGAACTGCTGCAGCAACTGCAAAAGTACCAAAACTTCCTTGTCTGAATAACCAAAATCGCCTTAGATCTGTGTCTGTGTGTAATGTCTGTGATAGTCACATTCATCATGCTAGAGCCATGTTGCCTTTCCCATTCCTCTCTGGAATGGAGGAGTTGCCCGATAATATGGAAAATCTATGCCAATTATATTTTCTTGAATTAAAAGATCATGCTTTGGTGCAGTTGACACAGTCTATTGGCCATCATTCACTTCCACAGATGTTGCGATTGACCGAGATGTGGAATCTACAAAAGCTATCAGAGATGGTCTTTTAAGTCTCAAATATTTGTATATTAAGGTGCGTTGGAGTCTACAGTAGCTTCTTGCTCTAAGGAACCTTCAGCAACTGGGATACCTATTTATATTGTTAGAATTTACAGCAACTACCTCCAACTCTCGACAACTTGAGAACTTTGGTAGGCCTGGAGATTGTGACAACGGGCATTAGGTTAGAGTAGTTGGCATGGTGAAAGCCATGGACAAGCACTTGGCGAGTCTCGTTCAGTCCGGCTGAGTACGAAGTCAAGCTCTGTGGCGAGTAATGGCACATGGGAGCATCCACAACTTCCTTTCGTAGTGGCACCATCTGCATGCCCACTTGGGCATTGTCATTGAACAAAACAACTGACATTATGTATCCACTCTGCATCATTTTCCTGCATGTGGCTATGAAGCGTACCATGGCCTCAAAGACGCAACCCGGGAGCTAGTTGTGGGACTCCTGGAATTTGGCCATTTGTAGCTTCTCGTCAATGGAAGCAATGGAGCCTCACCTACCGACCACGAAAATGACGTGGTGCGGGCTGCTATGTCAGTGCCTGCAGGTGAAGCCATGACCATCCTGCGTCACGTGGCTGTTGACATCTGGTGCCGACTTGACCGGCTCGTGTCACAGCTTTTGCATGTTGTATGACTGCTTGCAGTTGCCGTTCTTATGTAGTGGCTCATCTGACATGCAGAAATGGTTACCTAGTACTGCACTAGAAATGTGATCATAGCAAAGATAAACTGTGCAAATAGCTTGGTAGCACTGGATTGGCAGCTACATGGGTGCATGGATGTGAATGCAACGTATTGGAACTAGAATGTTAACCCTAACTCAAACGGTATCAATACAAACGATGCAGATTGCTCGATGTGGAGCATGGTGAGGCGAATCTTTGTTACCAATGTGATACTTGCAGGGCCATCCACTGGTATGGCCACGTGGCTATCATTATCGAGCAATCTCGGTTGGGCTTTATCTTTAGTAGAAAAACGACAGCGCAGCGGAGGTTGTGTACAAAAGAGTGCAGCATGGTAATTTTCTTGTCACCACCACTCTTTCTAGAAGAAATATCGTAACACAGCCATGGCCATTACTCATCTCTAGGCTGGCATGCCTCTTCCACCTGCTTTGTTAGATTTCATGTTAGCTTATCTGAGACATTAAGGATGCCGAACTTGGCATTTATACTAATTTAAATGGATTAGTATTGGATTTTTCAATATTCACCTATTTAAAAAATACTTATTTTTAAACATTGTTGAAGTATAAATAAGACATATAACTTTGTAACTAGTGGTGGGCACTCAACAAAAACCCAAGGTGCACCTATGGGGCACCTAGAATTGATACCCAAGCAGACCCACATCAAGTTGAAGTCAATTTTCTTTAAAGAATTATTAAGGATTTGTTCAACCTTGTGGTAACTATAGACCATTGGAGTCCATTGTTAGGTTGTTGAGGTTGATGCATTATGGAAACAGCAAGGCAAGGTAGAATCACAGATTAGGTGAAGTCTTTTTGTAATCCTCATAATCTATGCTTGTATTTATGACTTCAATTTAATTTAATCATAAATTTTCATTCTTGAACTTGTGATTAGAAGTTAGGATGACGATTTATGTTTTTACTTATGAGTGATAGTCATAAATGTGGAATTTGTTTGAATTCGATTCTAATAATTTATTTTCTTGATGATCTTTTGACTTTTGAACCATTTTTCTATAGATAGGACTCACAGGTCAATCACAAGCAAGGTGACTTTTCTATAATGAAAGATAATTATTAAAGTAATCTAACACTGAATTTTGCCTGACTCGTCAATTTTGGCACTGTTGCTGAGGAAGCTGGTAGAGTTAATCTTCATCAAGGGTTAAGTATATTTTACTTTTATTTATTTTTTTCATCTTTCTTTTTAAAATTTAAATTAAATGTTCAAAAATGGTATCCATTTTTCTATTTATTTTCATTTTCTTTTATTTTGTAGTGTTAGAAATGGACTCCCTTAATTATTTTGCTTATTAGTTGCCCATGAATGTGCTAAAAAAGATTAACCAAACAACAAAAAAATCCACAAGATATTATAAATTTTAATCACATACCATATTATAAAGGCAAAACAAAATTAAGGAAAAACCAATAGTCTACAACTTTTACCTTGAAAAATGTGGAGGGTAATAGCATCTTCTATTGTTAGTTGGGACTCTAAAGAATTTAGTAGCATCATGTCTAGAATGCATAGAAGAAGGACAACTCCTATCTTGAAATGAATAGGTTTAAACCCAAAATCCAACTAAGGGTGAGCCTTAAATTAATAAGTGTCTTATACATTCTAAATTTCATTGTTTTTAGACAATATTCTTTAAGTACAATGTTCATAAGTCAAGGTGGCTAAATAGCTTAGTTTAGGGTAATGCTTATTAGTGTTTGGTTTTTATTAAATATTTGCTTGGATGAGTCACTAAGGTGAAAAGAGTACGTTATATGAGACCTAGTTTATTTGGTGGTAAAAGCATCTACCAATATTAAGTAAGATCAATGCCATTTGAGCAACCCTTTAGAAAATGAATTTAGCTTTGATAAGAACTTTACAATTGAGATAATGCTCTAAGCTTACAATTTCAAGCATCCCACAAGAACCCCCTTCTGTAAGCAAGAGTGTTTAAGGGTCAGACAACAATTACCAATCCAATAATATGCAACTACCTTAGAACTAGGATATAACACTAGCAGTGAAGGAGTGACTTCTCCATAGTTGATATCTCAATGGGCACCTTCACTTCTAATCATTTCTCTTACTCCATTATTTAGTTACTTTAATTTTTCTTCTTTGTATCTTTCAAACTATTGTTTTCTTTTGTTTTGTTTTTTTTTGTTTACCTCGTTTTAACATTTTCTATTCCTCTTTTTCATTTTTGTTGAGTTATTTTTCATTTTTTTTGCATCACCATTTTTTCTAACTTTTGTGGATAGGTTTTCTTTGTGTTTTCCATCATGTCTTCCATAGGTGTCGATGGTCAAGATCCCTACTATGGTGGTCAATGATGGATATTAACATTTTTTCACCCATTGCCTTTGGTAGCTTCTTAGTCATTTGGATATATAAAACACAAGGAAATTCTTGCTTTTGGTATATCCTTTGACCATGTTTCATTTTAATAATTTATGTTTGCTAATTAACCTAGGTATGTTACATACCTTAGTTTAATTACTTGGGAGGGGGTGTGGTGGATGTGTGGTGGGATAACTAATTAATAAATGATATGATAGTAGGGTATAACTAACATGGAAGTTAAGCCAAGAACAAGTTAGGAAATGAGTTAGATGTAAGTAATGTATATTGAATCCTTAAATCATAGAAAAGGTTTAGACCTTGAGGTTATAAGACATTTTTACACCTAATGAAGCAAACCTTGTGAAGTGATATTAAGTCCAATTAATCCTAGGTAGGACCTTCCTAACCAAGTTACATGTGGATTCATATTCAATAATAAGAATTTGTTATCAATAGAGGAATAAACATATATACATAATTAGCAAATAAATATTTGAACATTTGGACAATGAACAAGTTAATTTTTGTTTTGTTACTGTTATTAAATGTCTACATGTTTTTAAATGTATTAAATTTTGAATAACTAAAAAAATATCTAGAAATAGCAATAGCATAATTTTATTTTGTTTATAGTTACATATCTATTAATTTTTTTCTAAATTTAATTTTATTTATTTTATTTTTGTCTTTATGGCTAGGCATGGGTCAAAGGTTAGTCAAGTGCTGTGTTAAACTCCAAATTTATTTAATTTTAAAATAAGTATCCTTATAAAATTCTTACATTTCAATCAATTTTATTTTATATTGCATATTTTTAATTATTTTATTAGTATTTAATTAATGTTTATTTTAGTTTATTATATATTGTATTAATATGATTATAGTTTATATTATACATGCACATTATATATAAAGTATATAAACATTATATACAGAATCAGGGCAATGTTAGCATGGTCAACAACGCTTTGTTGAAGTTGCACATCACGAACACCAGTAACGCCATATACCAGAACGGCCACGGCTGCGGTGAATGCTTTAAAGTCTGCTGCACCGACTAGAATTCGCTCTGTGCCGCCAACGCGGTCACCTTCTCATATAATATGGCCGACCTGGAGTTAGAACCAATGATGCTTTGGGATGATCGGGAATCATGGACTCAGTCTCAGTGCAATGGCGATAACAACGAGTTAAATCAAATCCTTCCCCAGAGCCATGTTCAGGAACCTTTGGTTACTATTGTCCCATCAAAGGGAGCTTCAAATCCGCAGTCTTTGAAATAGGGAAATTACATCGACGGCAACTCACGCATAGAACCATACATTGTTGCTCAACATATGCTGTTGGCCCATGCAGCCGCCGTTGACAAAAACAGTTTTCAGAGTTTGCAAAAGAGCTCCATTGGCATTACTCGCAACACTAACTAAATTGGCAGTTCCTTGCCAATGTCTCTTGGACACCTTTCACAGATTGAGTCCATTAAAATCATGGAATGTTGTAACTTGGAGATTTCAGAAAATTATTTTGCAAAGATGACTACTCTTGAAAAGCTACATACCTGGAACTACTGCAGCAAATGCAAAGTACCAAAACTTCCCTATCTGAATCACCACAACCACCTTAGATTTATGTCCATGCCTAAATACAGGCCAGATTACCTTTCCCATTCCTCTATAGAGTCACCTTCACAATGCTGAAGCCAGATTACCTTTAACATTCCTCTCTAGAGTGGAAGAGTTGCCCAATAATATGGAAAATACAGGCCAATTATATTTTCTTGAATTAAAAGACTATGCTTTGGTAGTTGCCAAAATCTCTCAACCACCATCTTTCTGTACCATCTTTCTGTTGACGCATAAATTTTGGACACAGCAAGGGAAAATTTTGTTTAAGGAGACTATTGCTTAGGGCACCTCCTATACGGGTACCAAGAACAAAGAATAGCCTCATTTCAAGAAAGGTAAGTTATGTTTTAAAAAGTAAACCAAATTAAAAAATTGAAAATTAAAATCGAATGCCCGTAAGTAACTAAAATAAATAAATTTCACTAGTCGTGATGGTGTCGCCAGTTCGTCACTGTCCAGAGAGTACCTGTTGGTAAGAGTACCCGCTGCCCAACAAAAAAACTATGATCGCTGCCTAAAGAAGAAGAGAGAAAGGGATGTCGCTACTGTCTAAATAGCACTACCATGTGCTTCTGTCGTGCTGCGTAGTGCGTAGTGGAGAGACAGGGAGCGGATCTAAGTGCCATCCACGTGATTGATACACTGCTGGCAAAGAAAAGAGAACCGCCGTCACCTGCGAGACACTGTCCAGCACTGCCACTCACCCACGTAACTGCCTACAACGCCTACGTTCTGCGTAATGCCCGCCATCACTACTGCCATGAACGCTGTTGGTTTCGGCCAGCAACACCCGCCACCACTGACCATAACTCCCCCTGCCATGCCATGACTATCAATAACCTGTGAAGAAAATGGCCACGTCTACCACCACGCAATGTGGGTTTTAACAGCTGCACGTGCCACTCTTTCCGTTCTACTTCCCATAGAAACCTACACACCAACGATAAAAGTGAAAGCCCAACCATTCAAAAGGGGATGTAACTGCCTTTTTAACTTCTGAGATTTCAGAGTTTGTAATTCTGCTGTTCTAGTAGGCCAGAGTTTGTAATTCTGCTGTTCTAGTAGGCTATTTGAAACATTGAGAGAAAATTGATCTTTATGCTGATGCTGTTGGATTCCTGCAGGCTGCACCCAGCAGTGACTCTAACGGCTCCGCAGTTGCCTGCAACTTTCCATTTTAGTGTCCCAGCTTCTCCTCCGTGCCAAAGCCGGTCAAACATGCCCCCTGCTCTACCAGAGTTGCAGAGGATGTGAGGCAGATTTCTGCACATAGATCCATCAGGACCATTGCTGGCCATGGTTATCCTGCTAAATTTAGGTTCCTAAAATTCAGCTACGGTTGTCCTGCTAAATTTAGGCTACAGTTATCTTACTAAATTTAGGTTATGGTTATTAAAATAGCGGATGATTATTTAGTTATTTAAAGGACCTCCCTCACCTCAATTTTTGTACCCATCACATACATCCCCTTTCGTTCCCATTCTTACATTGCAAGAGAGAGAGGCTTCTTCTTGTTCTCTCCTTGTGATGAAGAGAGAAGCTTGTTATTTCCATTTTTGATAATAAGATCCTTTTGCATTTGCCTGTGGTTCAATTACTCTTTATTTTCATCTCATTTCATATTTTGCTACCAGATTTGCTAACAGTGGTATTGGAGCGAGGTTCATAGTGTTGCAGATTGTGCATACAATTTTACAAAATGGCTGGCAAATACAAAATAGAGAAGTTCAATGGAAGCAACTTCACATTGTGGAAAATGAAGATACATGCAATTTTGCGTAAAGATAATTGCCTGCTATTGGAGAAAGGCCACGAGAGGTCATGGATGACGGCAAGTGAAATGAAAAGAATCCTCAGGGGAATGTGGCAAGTACCTCATATGATGGTGATGTTCTATATAGTGAGGCAACTATTGTTGAAGGTAGACAGAAGCTCATTGATGCTTGGATCTTGGATTCAGGAGCAACATGGCACATGACCTCTCGGAGAGAATGGTTTTATCACTACAAACCAATCTCAGAAGGATATGTGTACATGGAAAATGATCATGCTTTGAAAATCACTGGTATTTGATACTATCAAGATAAAGATGTATGATGGCACTATTCGCACCATACAAGAGGTACGACATGTGGAGGGCCTGAAGAAAAATCTACCATCTTTAGGACAACTAGATGATGTTGGGTGCAAAACTCATATAGAGAATGGGATCTTGAAGATTACCAAAGGTGCACTTGTGGTAATGAAGGCAGAAAAGGTTGCTGCAAATTTGTACATACTTATGGAGAACACACATCAAGTGGGAGAGTCTTCTGTTGCATCAACTAGTTTGGAAGAAGAATCGACGATGTTGTGGCATCGAAAGCTTGGTCATATGTCAAAACAAGGTTTGAAGATTCTCTCTAAACAGAGACTACTTCCTGGGCTCAATTCGGTATGTTTACCATTTTGTGAGCATTGTGTTACTAGTAAGCAACATAGATTAAAGTTTAGCACATCAACAGCTAAGAGTAGAGGCATCTTGGACTTGCTACAATCTGATGTTTGGCAAGCACCAGTGACTTCCCTAGGAGGAGCAAGATACTTTGTATCTTTCATTAATGATTTCTATAGGAGATGTTGGGTGTATCCAATCAAAAGGAAGGCAAATGTCTTTTCAGTCTTCAAAGTTTTTAGAGCGCAAGTAGAACTTGAGTCCGAACAAAGGATCAAGTGTCTAAGGATAGATAATGGAGGAGAATATAAAACTGATGAATTTAATGCATTTTGTCAACAAGAAGGCATTAAGAGGCAGTTCACAGTGGCACATACTCTTCAACAAAATGGAGTGGTAGAACGGATGAATAGAACCTTGCTAGAAAAAACAAGATCAATGTTGAAGGCTACAAATCTAACCAAGCCATTTTGGGTAGAAGTAATTAGTACGGCCTGCTATTTAATCAATCGGTCTCCATCAACTACAATTGATCTAAAAACACCAATAGAAATGTGGACTGGTAAGCCAGCTATTTATTCTCATCTCCATACATATGGAAGTTTTGTGTATGTGATGTACAATGACCAAGAAAGATCAAAGTTGGACCCAAAGTCCAGGAAATGTATCTTCTTAGGATATGCTGATGGAGTTAAGGGGTATCAGTTGTGAGATCCCACTACCCGCAAGGTTGTCATCAGCAGAGATGTGATATTTGTAGAAGATAAAATGCAAGAGAAGGGAGATG
>MNCI01033354.1:447498-459332 GCA_015680685.1 Gnetum montanum
AAATAAATGGGTCTACAAGATCAAACATGATAGTAATGACCAAGTGGAGCGATATTGTGCAAGATTAAAGGGATATGCTCAAAAAGAAGGAATTGACTTTAATGAGATATTTTCTCCTTTGGTTAGACTTACAACAGTCAGAGTAGTCCTAGCAATGTGTGCTACATTTGACCTACATTTAGAACAACTAGATGTGAAAACTACCTTTTTGCATGGAGATCTTGAAGAAGAGATTTATATGCTTCAACCAGAAGGTTTTGTAGAAGAAGGCAAAGAGAACTTGGTTTGCAGGTTGAACAAATCTCTGTATGGTCTCAATCAGGCGCCAAGGTATTGGTACAAGAGATTTGACTTGTATATCATGAGCCTTGGGTACAATAGACTCAGTGCAGACCCTTGTACATATTTCAAGAGGTTTGATGAAGATTTCATCATTTTGCTATTGTATGTGGATGACATGTTGGTTGTAGGTCCCAACAAAGAAAAAATCCAAGAATTGAAGGCACAGTTGGCTAGGGAATTTGATATGAAAGACTTGGGACTAGCAAAAAAGATTCTAGGGATGCAAATTCACTGAGACAGAAATAACAAGAAGATTTGGCTTTCTCAAAAAAATTGCTTGGGTAAGATCTTGCGATGCTTCAACATGCAAGATTGTAAGCCAATTTCTACCCCACTTCTTGTTAATTTCAAATTATCCTCTGAGATGTGTCCTAGAAATGAAGTAAAGAGGAATGATATGTCTTGAGTACCATATGCATCAACAATGGGAAGCCTAATATTTGCTATGATTTGTACAAGACCAGACATTGCACAAGTAGTGGGAGTAGTCAGTCGGTACATGGCAAATCCTGGACGAGAGCATTGGAGTACTATTAAGAGAATCCTGAGATACATTAAGGGTACCTCAGATGTTGCATTATGTTATGGAGGATTTGAATTTACTATTAAAGGTTATGTGAATTCAAATTTTGTAGGTGATCTAGATAAAAGAAAATCTACTACAGGCTATGTGTTTACACTTGCAAGAGGAGCTATAAGCTGGGTATCAAGATTGCAAACAGTAGTAGCATTATCTACAACAGAAGCAGAATACATGGTAGCTACACAAGCTTGCAAGGAAGCAATTTGGATTCAAAGGTTGTCAGAGGATCTTGGACACAAACAAGAGAAGATTCCTTTGTTTTGTGATAGTCAAAGCACCTTACATATTGCAAATAATCCAGCCTTTCATTCAAGGATAAAACACATAGGCATACAATTTCACTTTGTTCGTAACGTAGTAGAAGATGGAAGTGTGGATATGCAGAAGATACACCAAGGATAATCTTGCAGATGTTCTGACCAAGCCGATTAACATGGACAAATTTGACTGGAGTAGATCCTCATATGGCCTAGCAAAAACATAAGCAACATAGAAAGGCAAGGTAGAAAGGATGGTGTGGAGATATGATTGATCCTCAATAAAAATCTCCAAGTGGGAGATTGCTGGCCATGGTTATCCTACTAAATTTAGGCTGCTAAAATTCAGCTACGGTTATCTTGCTAAATTTAGGCTACAGTTATCCTGCTAAGTTTAGGCTATGCTAAATTTAGGCTATGGTTATTAAAATAGTGGATGATTATTTAGTTATTTAAGGGACCTCCCTCACCTTAATTTTTGTACCCATCACATACATCCCCTTTCGATCCCATTCTTACATTGCAAGAGAGAGAGGCTTCTTCTTGTTCTCTCCTTGTGATGAAGAGAGAAGCTTGTTATTTCCATTTCTGATAATAAGATCCTTTTGCATTTTCCTGTGGTTCGATTACTCTTTATTTTCATCTCATTTCATATTTTGCTGCTAGATCTACTAACAACCATAACATTGACTTAGTAACTAAATTAAAGCCCCTAGATGTGGGACTGCTAATTTTGCTATTTCCAACTTAAATGTTGCACTGACTTTGCATCATTTTTGCTGTTTTTGAGTTTATGGCATGCTGGTTCAAATTCCAAGTTTGATTTATTATCATTTTGAACGTGGCTGCTATCAAAATTTTAGTAGCAAATATCTATTTGATAATGGGCTTTTAGGGTGGTTAACTTTATTTCTACCACCTTTAACCAAACAAATTAAGCATAAAACCAAGAAACTCATCAATTGTATCAAGTATAATCAAATGATAGTGATTGAGTTCTTAGCATGTTGATGTAGTAAAAAGAAGCAAATCACTAATGATTAATAACTTCCAAGAGTAAAATTAAGGTCACACGTTTTAATTCCTAGTTTGGACCATAATATATATCAACATTTTTTTAATTAAATGCACCTCTATATATCAACAAATTTGTTTCAAATAAAGTAATGGTTTTAAATACTAAAATTATATCTTAGTGGTTAAACTAATTAATTGTGGCCATGCCTAGCATGGGTGATGTTTACATCAACACTTCCACTTGTACAAACATTACGACTGAGATGTGAATTCACAAAAGCTACTAGAATCCATTTGTAGTCTTCTAAGTCTCAAATATTTGTATATTAAGGTGCGTTGAAGTCTAGCTTCTTCCTCTAGGGAACCTTCTGCAACTGGGATACATATTTATATGTGGTTGTTAGAATTTACAACAACTAGCGCAAACTTTGGACAACTTGAAAGATTTTGTAGGCCCAGAGATTGTGACAATGGGCATTAGGTTGGAGTAGTTGGCATGGTGGAGGCCATGGATGAGCACTTGGCAAGTCTAGATCAATCTGATCGAGTACGAAGTCAAGCCCTCTGGCAAGTAATGACACATGGGAGCATCCATGACTCCCTTCTGCAGTGGCAGTGTCTGCACACCCACTTGGGCATTGTCATCGAACAAAACCACTGACATTATGTATCTGCACTACATTATTTTTCTGCATGTGGCTATGAAGCACACCATGGCCTCAAACACGCAACCCAGGCAGCAGTTGTGAAAATTCTAGAATTTGACCATCTATAGCTTCTCGTAAGTGGAAGCCATGGAGCCTATCCTATTGACCACGAAAATATCATGGTGTAGGTTATTATGCCAGTGCTTGCAGGTGAAGACATGGCCATCCTACATCATGTGGCTCTTAGCATCTAGTATCGACTTGACTGACTTGTGGCATAGATTTTGCATGTAGTATGACTGCTTGCGATTACCATTCTTGTCCATTAGCTTGTATGACATGTAGAAATGGTTGCCTAGTACTGCACCATAAATGAGGATCATAGCAGAGATAAACCATGAAAATAGGTTGGTAGCACTAGATTTGAGGCTACACGAGTGCACATACATGAATGCAATGTATTGGAACCAAAAAATTAACCCTAACTTGGAATATATCAACACAAATGATGCAGATTGCTCCATGTGGAGAATGATGAAGCTAATCTGTGTTACCAATGTGATACTTGCAGGGCTGTCCACTGGTATGGTCAAGTGGCTATCATCATGAAGCAATCTTGGCTAGGCCTATCTTCATCGGAAAAATGATAGCGCAGTAGAGGTTGCATATAGAAAAGCATAGCATGGTAATTTTCTTGGTAGTGCCACCCACCTTTCTAAAAGAAATATCATGATGTAGCCATGGCCACCACTCATCTCTTGGTTGGCATGCCTCTTCTGCTGCTTCAACAGATTTCATGTTAGCTTGTCCAAGACATTAAAGATGCCAAACTTGGTATCTATACCAATTTAAATAGATTGGTGTTGGATTTCTCAATATCTACCTATGATTAAAATACTTATTTTTAAACATTATTGATGTATAAATAAGGCATATAACTTTGTAACCAGTGGTGGGCACCTAATGAGAACCCAGGGGGCATCTATGGGACACCCAAAATTGATACCCAAGTAAATCCATATCAAGTTGAAGTAAATTTTCTTTGAAGAATTATTAAGTAAGGATTTGTTGAGCCTTGTGGAAACTATAGATCATTGGAGTCCATTGTTAGGTTGTCGAGGTTGCTGCACTATGGAAATAGCAAAGCAGAATCACAGACTAGGTGAAGTCTCCCTTGTAATCCTCATAATCTATGCTTGTATTTATGATTTCAATTTGATTTAATCATAAATTTTCATTATTGAACTTATGATTAAAAGTTGAAATGAAGATTCATGTTTGTACTTATGAGTGATAGTCATGAGTGTGGAATTTATTTGGATTTGATTCTAATCATTTATTATTTTAATGATCTTTTGACTTTTAAACTATTCCTCCATGGATATGACATGCAGGTCAATCATAGATGAGGTGAATTCTCTAGAATGAAAGATAATTATTAAAGTAATTTAACACTGAATTTTTCCTAGCTTGTCAAAAGCACACACCAAATTTAATGTGGTTCCTCAACTTGGGTAGTTTACACTTAGAGGGTGGTGTGCAAGCACACCTCTGGACTTTGTTGCTTTCAAATGTGGTTTGAAAGGTACCACACCACATACAAGCACTAAGCTCCTCTCAAAAGTGATTTGATAGTACAAATCCACTCAACCCCTCAAGGTCCCAACAAGCTTAGTATGTGGTTTCCAAGATTCCACAAGCTTTACAATCTTAAGCTCTGCTTCAAAGTGTTATGACACTACACCAACACTCAATTCCATAGGATCTTGACAAGCTCAAGTAAGATGCCTTCCCATAAGAAGTACATCAACCTCACAAAGCAACAAGGAAGAACAATAATTACAAGGGATGAATGAAACTTAGTTTGTTGATCCTTGTACTTTGAGGTATAACACACTTTACAATATATAAAAGATAATACAATGAGGAGCAACAATGACTACAATGATTGTCAAATGATTACACAATGATTGTACAAAAGCTTGCTCATTTTCAAATGAGAATGATGTTTTCTTATATTCACCATGTTTTCAAATCCATTTGGGAACTCATGCAATGACTAGCTAATGGTCATGGAAGATGTCTTCTTCGTGGCTTAAACACCTTTCTACATTTGGTCTTCATTCTAAGAAGACATCTTTGTTTGGTGAAAAATGTCTTTTTGAAACAGGCTTGCATTCTATGAAGATATATTTATCTAGGAAAAGATGTATTTTCTTGATGAAATACATCTACTATTTTTCAAAGATGTCTTCTTTTGTATTACCTTTAATTCTACCAAGATGTTTACTATTTCTTAAAGACATCTTTCTTCACTTTCCTTTGCATTGTGAATTCTTCATTCCTTGTTGATAACCTTGCACTTCCGCATGTTTTAATGATGACAACTTTTCTTATGATTTATTTGGTCCTTGTCCACGTTCTTAGAATTCTTGCATGTTTGCTTGAGACCTTGTGGATAACCTTTTCCTTTGAGCTCTCTTTTTGTCTAAATGAATTCATTCCTTGTCAGCTCATCTTGGTCCTACAAACACAATAGCCACACAACCATACAAACAAATTTTGACTTCATTTTACTTAATGTTTTGACACATCAAAAGGTCCAAAATTTTGGCTCATGAGTGATTCCTTAGATAAATAAGAAATTTTCAAAATTCCAACAAATACATTTTAAACTTAAGAATGGAACTACATCAAGAGAAACTAAAACCATAATTAGAAATTTAAGTAGTGGAAATAAGACATAACATACTAGAACATTGTCATTGGTTAAGGGCTTACTTTTAAAAGGAAAGCTAAATTAAAAATAGGATTACCTAGTAGAACTTATAGTTTACAAATAATGGCTAATCCACTTCTAATTAATCCATTTCAACTATCCATACCTTTGATGTTTAAACCTTATCATGGTATTCCTAAAGTATCTTAAAAGTATTTTCTAGAACCATACAACCCTAGAAAAGCTTACTTAGTAGAAGAATATTTTCACCTATTTGAACTAGCTCTTGTCTATGCAAATATTCAACACCAAGATCAAGCATGTAGATTATTCGTAGATAACCTTAGAGACATGGCTCAAATTTGGTATTCAAACTTACCAAATAATATTCTTACTAGTTGGGATAATATGAAAGCCTTATTTATAACTTAGTTTGAAAATAAAATTGAGCAACATCAACTATATATTTGCCTAGTTCAAATAAAACAAGGATATAAGGAATCAATTAAAGAATTCAACATAAAATTTCAAAGAGTGTGGTCTATTCCAAAATTAATTCTAACCAAGCAATGAAATGTGAAGAGATACTTATTTAAGTATTGTAGATCCTAGAATCTTAATTTGGCTATGAAGAACTCCCAATGTTAATACTTTAGCAAACCTTTATAGTGAAGCTATAGAATTGGAAAGATAATTAAATTTAATCCTTGATAATATGCATCCTTCTATGAAAAAGCCTTAAAAAGGAATATTTTCTATCCAAAATTTAACTCAATCCAAGATGCTACCATCAATCAATGGTTTTATAGAATTTTGAAGTGAAGAATTTGATAAAGAAAAACTTTTAAAAGAAATGTCAAACAAAATTATCAAATTAGAAAATGCTATGTCAAAAGTAAAAATTAAGGAAGATAGGAAATTTAGGCAAGCTAAAAGATTAGATATTCAAGCTAAATTTGAAGATACTAAAGTAATGGAAACTTTCACTAATTCAAACCTAATAGAGTTTGAAGAGGAATTTTGGAAATTCTCACACCTAGAAATACATTACATAGAAAGGTCATCTAGCAACGAGACATCTAAGAGTTCTGAAGTAAGATATTCATACAATAATAATTTCAATACTAATGAGGAACCTAGATATGAACTTAGGAGTGAAAAAGAGAGAATGACAACATTTAGAACTCCAAATAGAATACCTAAGTCTACTGGAAAATGTAAAGTTCTTGAAGAAAAAAAAATTTAAAGGAAAAATCTCAACCTAATGAAGAAGATCATCAATATTCTCTTCTAAGAATGCTTAGGAAGTTAGGATTTTATGGTGAAGAAAAATATGATATAATAGAATATTTAAAAAGAATTAAAGCCAATATTAGTCTATATAAACTATTTCACATAGAAGGATACTCTAAGAGAATTTTAGAAGAGACTAATAACAAAAAAAAAGTAAGTGATGTTGCTATAAACTATATTTATAACAATGATAAACCTATTAGCAAAACATAGGTTGTAGCTCAAAAAGATGCTCCTCCTTTTCTAGTAACCCTTAAGTTAAAATGTAGATATCTACAAAATAGTTTAGTTGATTCAGAAACCACTTCAACATTATTGCCTCTGTCAATATGTGATTAACTAGGATTAAAACTAGAATAGTCATATATGAAAATTGTCTAAGCTGATAAAATTAGAGTCAGGTTAATAGGTCAATTACCAAACACACTACTCTAATTAGCTTTAAATTTGAAGATTAAAAGTAGAGTTACTATCCAAGTAACCAATATCCCTACTTCTTATAGCTTATTGTTTAGTAGAAGTTGGAGTCAAAATTTTTCTAGATATATAGCTATAGATTATTCACATATGTGGTTGCCATGAAAGGGAGAACTAAATCAAATTTATATATATAGTGAGTCATTGATGATAATGAATGTAACTTTAGAAAAGAAGCATAAGAGAGTTTAATTGAGAAAAGTTGAATTAGGAGTTAGCTCAATCCAAGAAATATAAATTTGTGCATTCTAATGATCAATCAAAATAATTCTAGCAATTATATTTTGATGGGACTTGTAATTTGAAAGAATTAGGAATTAGTATTATTCTAGTTGGCCCAGGAAATCAAGTAGATTTTAAAGCTATATGATTTGAATTTTCTTGTACTAATAATATAGTTAAATATAAAGATATATGTAGAGGGTTAAAAATGGTTCATGGAAAGGAACTATGAAATTAGAGATTAAAGGAAACTTAAAACTCATATGTGATCAAGTTAGAGGAAAGTGTAGTGTTAAAAGCTTATTCATTAAGACTTATAAACAAATGGCAGTAATATTAATTAAAAACTTTATGGAGTATAAGATTGAAAACATCACAAGGGAAAAGAATCAAAATGCTAATGATCTTATAGTGGCAGCTTCAACTCAAGACTTATTAGAAATAGCTAAATGTTGTAACGTGATGATCGAGTTAGAATCAAAGCCAATGATCTCAAATAAAGAGGAATGTTTTCAAGTATTCAAGGATGATCATCAAATAATTCAATTCCTCAGAAATATGGAAGAATTCAAGAGTCACATTTATCAAAAGACTAATTTAGAATTGATGAGCCGCGATATCGTGTACGCGATATCGCATCCACGATATCGCGTCGACCCCTACAATATCACATACGCGATATCGCAACCTGCCATCATGTCTATAAATAAGAGGTGGCTTTTCCTTGTTCACTCATATAGATCTAGATTCTTAGCCAAACTATAGCAGTTTTACCATTCCAGAGTTAGAATAATTTCCATGTGCCCGCAGTAGGAGTTTCAAAGTGAACGGATCTTTATTCGAGAAAATTGTACCTAAGCACACATTTGTGTATGGCAATAAAGACAAAATTTCTGATAAACCTTGCAGCATATGGACTAAGCTAAATAGGATTTAAATTATGTTAAATGTTTAAATTCTTTCCTAGATAATTGATCTCTCTCAACCCTTGACTCTCCTAGTTAAGTGCATTTAGTACGATTGCTTCGAGCACGTGTTTAATGCTTGGTAACCTAGTAATGAGTAGTGTTTGGTAATCCTAGTAGCATTGCACTAGTTTAGGGTGTGTACAGCAAGTGGGAATAGATACTGGTGCTAGGAAGATTAGAACTTAGTTAGTGAATACTTAGTCACTTAGCCTCTTTACCCTTCCCTCTTAGCATAAGGCGTTAAAAAGATAAAATACATAAAAATCATATACCTCAGACTTTCTTAACCATACAACCATGACAATACAAGTAACTTTGGGAAGACAATGATTGATTAACCTTAAGTGTTCCATTATGGCGCATAAGCACTTAGTCCTTGGAGTTCGACCAGATCGTGCGTGAGACGCTCGTATTCATATGGTTGAGTGTAGGGGTACCTCGCCACTCATCATTAGTGTCGTTTCCGGGGACTTAGTTGTTTGTGTGCTACGTAGAACATAGGAAATCATTCACATCATTGGGAGCTAAAACGAACCCTTAGGTTTAATCAAGAGAAAGAAATAACATAACGGTAAACAACATACCGAACAAGACTAAAATGTCTTCTTCTTCTTCAAAAAAGTACTTCACTGCCTAGGACCAATACTAGAGATAGTCAGTGGCACAACATACATAATCAAAATCCACCAGCTCCTCAACAATTCAGTGTGGTATATATTCATCACGATGAATATATACCCGACTTTACCTTTGTCTTCCATCAAGACAAACAACTGCGTTGGAGAGACTTGGAGGGTAACATAGCATTGCCTCCAGACAGAGCAACCCCCAACATGCTCCTTCATTCCCTTGCACAAATAGGCATGTCACAATTATATGCTCAGTATGTTGCATGTGATTACAACATAAGGGACTACCATCCCACAAAAGCGCAACATCAACGGGACTTGCGATAGGAGAGTTACCACACCTCGTTGAAGGGCAAAGGACCCCATAATGCTTCACCCATCATAAGCAAAATTAAGGGTGGTGAACCTATTTCAATAAGTTCTCCACAAAATGATGTTCCCCCTCTTAACGATAGTGAGGAGGTGGTATATCAGAACCTACACTCCACAATTCACAACTCTAGTTCTGATCCCCACGAACACCAAGTGTTCAATGAGGGACCATAAACACAAGATAAGGACGGGCATTTTGATTGTCATCATGATCGAGGTCGAGACTACTGAAGAAAGGGTAGGAAACATCGTCATGGCGATGGTTCTCCTTCTTCTTCACCTTCATTGTCACATTCATCCTCTCCTTCAATATCAGGAAGCAATCATAAGGAACCTAACCATGAGGATAAGGGTAAGCAAAATGAGAGACCTCAATGAGAGAGTCGAGAGCGAGGACGAGGGAACTCTAGAGAATCAAGGCATGGAAGAAGGAAAAGTAGGGAACCACATAGACATCATAGATGCTATGAGAGAAATGACCATGAAGAACCCCTACTTGCAACCCGAAGCATGTTAGACATTACGGAGGCCGTTAGAATACCTACAAGGCACCAAAAAGATAGCAGGATCAAGAGATTAGGCATGAATAATATCCCACGATTTGAGGGGGGATACAACACTAATCCTCATAATCACTTACAGGCATTTCATGATGCATGTGCCTTGCAGAACATTGATAATGAGTGGAAAAAATTAAAGTTGTTTCTGAGGACACTAGTAAAAGAAGCGGAAAGCTGGTACTGGTCCTTAGAACCTAAATCCATTCGAAGGTGGAGTACAATGCTAGAACTATTTAATGATAAGTATCAAACGTACTCCCAGGTGTCCAACCTATGAAAGCAAATCCAAGGATAGAAGCAAGGAACTCATGAACCCTTGGATGCTGCCATGGACCAATACTATACATTGCTACATCATTGCCCGGGCCATGGTTATTCCTAGCAAGATCAACTACGCCATCTCGTAGATGGAATTAGGCATGAAACTAGGAGAACCCTTGGAACATATGCCCAAGGGAGATTATCAAAGCTTAGGTCCCATTAGATTCATATATTGTTGGAGCAAGTAGCTAAGGAAGAAGGAGAGCTACACAAGAGAGAAAGTGCGAATGAGTACAACCATGATCCTTCCCTCTGAAAAAGGGGAGTGAGATTTTGTGAGGAGGAGGATGAGTCACCACTCGAAGAGTTGGTGAATAGGAAAACCTTGTTGCTTCAGAAATTAACAATAGAAGTGTTGGAAAAGGTATATCAAATGTGGGACTCCTTAGATAGTATATTTGAAACTGTTCTAAAAATCATAGAGGAGTCTAAGGAGCAAAGTAGTGATTATGATAAAAAGAAAAAGAGGGATTTGGACCATGCACGTAACAAAGGTAAGGGTAAAATGGCTATCACCAAAGAGGTTGTGGATTCTAATATAGACAATGATGGCAGATGTGAGATATGCCAGTATGACCATCTTAAGGGGTGTTGCCCAATAATCTCATATCTGCAAGAGTCTGGGGTGTAAGCACTTAACCCACGACTTAACAAACGAAAAACACCCCAACGGTTACCTTATCCTCAAGGTAACCCAAGGCAATTCCACCAACCACTAACATATTATCCAAGTGGAACTCCATCACAACCTATTGAGCAACACTAGCAGTGGCAATACCCACAGTCATGGGGGATGCCACTGCCAAGGCAACAATACCCTTACCAGTAATCGGATTCATATGGCTACTACGTGCAGCAGCCAATCTCTCCAAGTGAATCTATTGGTCACGTGACCCCACAACATCACTACCAAGCTCAAGAGTACTATAGGACTCCTTCTCTTAGGAGAGACACACGACACGCATACCATCCTCTGAACCCATCTGTGACTCTCACACTGATAGCTCCACTACCACCTGCTCTAGTGATGCAAGGGGAACTCCCCACTCAATCGTAGCAACGCAATGCTATGAGAGCTGTAAACCTTCAACCTACTATTGGTTCTAACAACCATACAAGGAGAATACCTTTCTTCAGAACCAATAGTCCAAACAAGCTCTCACAACCACAAGTGGTTGAGCCTCCGAACGTTCCTCCATCAAATAAGGCTTTGGAGCTTCATTCAAACCAAAAACAGACCTCAACGCACACAGTTATGTTAACACATACCATCACTGACTGGATCAAGGAGGGCCACCTTCCTAGGAAATTCTCTGATCCTGGAAGTCCTTTAATTTACCTCCAAGTCGCTAGGAATGAACCTTGTAAAGCTCTTCTGGACTCAGGTTCTGGAGTCAACCTAATATTGCAAGAAATGTATAAAGCCT
>MNCI01033354.1:460134-486803 GCA_015680685.1 Gnetum montanum
AACTAAGGAAGGACTTAAGGACTAAAAAGGGTGTGACTTCAAGGGAACTTGATGCATTGGTGCTGGCCATTCTCTTGGGGGCTTGGATGTTTTCTTCTTGAGTTTCCCATGCCATTCCGACATTGCTCCATTATCGGGAAGCTAAGCTAATAAAAATAATAAGTCTTTTCATGGTGTGGTTGTCATGCAAAACAAAAAAAAAAAAAAACACACACACACACACACACACAAAAACAGTGAGAATTCAAAGCACACCCCTTAGACGAAATAATCATCTGGGCTACAAGCACTGGTTATGGAACTAAAAAAACATGCTCCCTCTAACTAAGGTCATTTCTCGCTTCTTACATTCTCCTTTCTCGTTTCGTTGGAATGGTGGTGGCTCTTTGACGGAGGCATTCTTCTTACTTCAAGTGGATGGATGGGCCAAATTTATTAATGTGAATTCATTGAATGTGGATTGTTTGAGGTTGGATTTGGAATGAGATCTACTAAGTCACATTAACCATTAATACACAAGGGGCTGTACACCACCTTATTCTTGAGATTTCATTCCATTCTCTTCTTTCCATCATTCTTTCCCCATATTTTACCTCATTTTTGATTATATCAGTAGTCCATATTTTGGTTAATGCATTGTTTTCTTTTTGGTAAAATCTTATGGTTAAGACTTTAACTCTTGTCTCCAAATGTCATTCCTAGAGCCTACAAACTCTTTGAATGTGGGATTGTCAGGGCATTAAGGGCATGAGCCTACTTTGGGGAGGACCCACTAGCATTTCTATTTGGTGCATCCATTAATTTCTTTTCCCTAAATAGTTTTTGCAATCAACATTTATTTTGTTGATCTCCATCTTTGACATCCATTTTATCAGCGTTCCCGTTGTTTCTTTTTCTCCATCTTTTCTATTCCTTATCTTTTTCCATTCTCTCGCAATCAGAGGTTCACTCTCAGTCATGGGGGTCTTGGTCCAATTTTTTTCAATTTTTTTCTTAACCCCTACACCTCGAGTAGCCATCAGTATTATATCTCCAGATCCGCATTAGCCATATCATAACTTAGCCAATGGACCTTACACTAAGGTAAGGTATTAACTGCATTGTGATTCATCTACCCTTGCTAATATCAGACTGTGTTGTGTGTGTAGATGGTAATCATACAACAATGGATTGGATCTGGAGGAAACACTTGGAATGGACTGGTGCTGAAACAATTCTGCAAGGAACAAGATTGATGATGCACTTATGGATGGACAACGAAAAGCGCAATCTTAGCGTCGGTAGCAACAAACTTCTTCTTTTCTCTCTCAGCTTCTAAATAAGGCTAGATGTCAAATGTGTATAGTGTTCACTCTTGTTGTCATGAACACTAAATTTTTTCATATATTGTAATGATGATCCATTCACATGTCACCCCATCTACCATTAGTGTCATTCAAGTCAATAATCCCATACCTTTCCAATATTTTGTAAGAAACTCGAGGATGAGTTTTCATTCAGTCAAGGGGGTATGATGAGTCGCAATATCGTATCACGCAATATCGCAGCCCATCGTCATGTCAATGAATAAGAGGCAGCTTTCCCTTGTTCACTCATCTAGATCTAGACCCTTAGCCAAACTATAACAGTTTTACCATTCTAGAGTTAGAATAATTTCCATGTGCCTGCAGTAGGAGTCTCAAAGTGAACGGATCTTTATTCGAGCAAATTGTACTTGAGCACACATTTGTGTATTACAATAAAGACAAACTTTCTGATAAACCTTGCAGCATATGGACTAAGCTAAATAGGATTTAAATTATGTTAAATGTTTAAATGCTTTCCTAGATAATTGATCTCTCTCAACCCTTGACTCTCCTAGTTAAGTGCATTTAGTACGACCGCTCTGAGCACGTGTGTAATGCTTGGTAACCCAGTAATGAGTAGTGTTTGGTAATCCCAGTAGCATTGCACTGGTTCAGGGTGTGTATGGCAAGTGGGAACAGATACTGGTGCTAGGATGATTAGAACTTAGTTAGTGAATAGTTAGTCACTTAGCCTCTTCACCCTTCCCTCTTAGCATAAGGCATTAAAAAGATAAAAGACATAAAAATCATATACCTTAGACTTACTTAACCATACAACCATGACAATACAAGTAAGTCTAGGAAGACAACGATTGATTAACCTTAAGTGTTCCATTATGGCGCGTAAGCACTTAGTCCTTGGAGTTTGATCGGATCGTGTGTGAGACACTTGTATTTGTATGGTTGAGTGTAGGTGTACCTTGCCACGCATCAAGAATCAAAAGGAAAAATAATACCTCAGAAAATATTATAACTAAAGAAAGAATTCAAAAAAAAAAACTAGTGAGAGAATTAGATGTTCAAAATCCAAAAGATCAAGCTTATGAAGTAATAAATTTAGGATGTCAAGACATTTCAAATTTCTTTAATATTAGGATAAAACTTCAGTCAAAGAAAATCTAGATAGTTTCGCTTAGCCGTATGATCATTTGAGAACTATTGATCTCAACATTATGATTCATAAAATTCCTTGAAAAAGAATTATAAGATGGTTAAATAAAAGCTAAGGAACTCGAATCAAAATTTTAAACTAGCAACGATAGGTAAAACCAAGAATTTATTAGATGATGGCATAATTTATTGAATTAGGTACTCAACCTAGATAGCTAATCTAGTATTAGTTAGAAAAAAGAATGGAGATATAAGGTTATGTATTGATTTAAAGAACTTGAATGAAGCTTTAATTAAGGATAGATACCCACTTTCAAGAATTGATGAAATGCTAATAAAGATATTAGGATGTCAACTATGCTCATTCCTCTACAAATTTTAAGGTTATAATTAAATAATAGTAGATAAGGATGATAAATTTAAAATAACGTTCATGACTAAATGGGAAACATTTGCATACAAGAGAATGATCTTTGGCTTATCAAATGTAGGGGCTTGTTTTCAATGAGCTATGAATATAGCTTTCAATGGACTCATTGGGAAGTTTTTTGTCATTTATCTAGATGATATTACAGTTTATTCAAAACATGAGCTTGATCATATTTCTCACTTACAGAAAATTTAACAAATGTCAAGATTTTGGTATTTCTTTGAATCCTAAAAATTATATCTTTGGAGTAAGATTAGGGAGTCTACTTGGGCATATAATTTTTTAGAAAGAGATAGCTATTGATCAGACTAGGATTGAAGCCATTCAAGGTATAGAACACCCTACAAATAAAAATGCACTGAGATATTTTTTTAGGAAAATAAACATTATTAAGAAATTCATTCCTGGATTTATTGAAATAAAAAAACCTCTTTCTCAAATGTTAAAATAGGATGTTGAAGTAAGAAAAACTAAAGAATCACTTGAAGCTTTGGATAAAATTAAGAAACCCATTTTAGAAGCTCCATATCTAGTAAAAAAAAATAAAAAGAGGATTTCTTGTTATATGCTTTTTCTTCACAAGATTTATTGACTACAATATTCATACAAAATGATGGAATAGAAGAAAAGCCAATTGAATTTTTCAGTTATCAGTTAAAAGAAGTTGAAAGAAATAACTCTAAATTAGAAAAACAAGCATTTTTCATGATTAAAGCTTTGGGCATTTTAAGTATTATTTGCAAAATGCTTTGGTTCATATTATGATCATAGAGCTAGTTGTAGGACAATTCCTATCTCAAAATGAAATTGCACTAAAGAGAGATAACTAAATAATCAAACTCCAACAATTTTTTTTACTTTGGAAACTTGCAAAATAACAAAGAATATGGATTTAGTTAGGATTATGACAAAAGAATCTAGACAAGAAATACTAGCCCTGTCTAAAATCATAAATTGGAATAATGACATCGTAAAGTTTCTTAATAGCTAAGAAATTCATAAGAATTTATCTAAAAGCAAGGAAAAGCCTTTATAATCAAAACCAAGAAATACATCTATACTCAAGGAATTCTATATAGGAAATTATTTAGAGGTATTTTATTCGAATGTTCACCAAATCAAAAAATTGAAGGCATATTGAAGTAATTCCATGATCATGAAGGCCTGTATTATGAATCCCCTTGAATGACAATGCAACATATATTAAGATATGATTTCTATTGGTCCACTATGTATAATGATGTGAGAGACAAAATTTTAACCTATCATGAGTGCCAAATACATGGACCAAAACCAATAAAAGCTATTACTCCACTTATTCCATTAATAATAGAAAAACCTTTTCAAAGGTGGGTATTGGATTTTATAAGAGCAATTACTCCATCTCAAGTAGGTAATAGGTTTATTTTGAAAGTTAGTGATTATTTTACTAAGTGCCCAAAGGCTAAAGTGCTAAGAAGAATTACATCCTATGATGTAATTAAGTTTCTTGAACAATGCATTATGAATTATTTTGGGATGCCAGAATCATTAGTGACTGATAATGATATAGATTTTTAGTTAATCAAAGTCATAAGGTGGGATTTAGAGCAATCAGTGTTACTCTATTCATCTTCAAAATACTATCCGTAAGGAAACTGTCTAGTTGAATCAACAAATAAAAATATAATCTCTTACATCAAGCATTTCATGGATAATAATGTGAAAAATTAGCATGAACTATTACAAGGAGGCCTATGGACTGATAGGGTTAGAATGAAGATATCTATAGGGACTACGCCATTCAACTTAGTTTATGGATTTAATGCTCAAATAACTAATATAGTCATTTCTTCAATAGTTGGATTTATGGAAAATTCTAGTCCATAATCAGATAAAGAATGTGTTGTAATGGATTTATTATTGAAGATGAAAGCTAAAATTGATGAAGCTTGAGATAAGCTTTTACATAATGCAACATTAATGAAGAGATGGTTTGATCATCAGGTGGGATAGAAGGCATTTAGAAAAAGAGACCTTATTTTATTTTGGAAAGATAATAAAAAATATAAACAAATAAATTTTTAGCTAGGTGGATTAGGCCATTGAAGATTAAGCAAAAAAAAGTTAAAAATAATTTAAATCTAGCTTCATTGAATGGAAAATTGTTAAGTTATCTAGTTAATGTACTTCATCTAAAGCATTATTTCTAGCAATCTCCCACTTAGAGCAGCTTGGGAATGGCCAACCAAATTGTAAATATGTACATCGTGGGTTGTAACTAATTTCATAGGACTATATAGAAAGGTTGAAGTCAAGCTATAAAATCCTTAATCATATCATAGATGGAAAATCAAGGTCCACTGTAAGAAAAAGATTGTTTGCAGATCCAAGAAAATTCAAAATGAAGGCTAGGCCTTTCATTCCATATCTATTTGGATGTTGCCCTGAACATGTGTAGAGGATATTTTATAGAGCTTTCTCTTATGGGGTAGCCTATAATTATCCATTTATGACATGGATATTTCATGATTTTTCCATACTAACAAGTGACAAATCAATTCATGTCCAAGAGTGGGTTCAATTTCTAGAGTGTTCAAATCTCACACAAGGAGAGGACATTAACAGAAAGATCCCAAAATAGGTTTTTAAATAGGTGGATATCTTGGTGAATTAGCTTGTGAACAAAACTAAATAAAGGCTCACAAGCTCAAAAAAGGAACTAGAAGAAGAAAAAGAATCAAGGAAGATACAAGTTTTGACATACCCAAGGAAGAATGGGATTGGGAAAATGAAGCACAAGTCATTATACCCACTTAAGTAATGACCAAGCTTTAGTATGATGAAGCTTCAAAACAAAAGTTTTTGAAGAAAATAGTAATTACTTTACAAATGTCATCTAGTTTCATTAGCTTAGCTTTAGTTAGCTTATTTTAAAGTTTTAGAATAGGGGTTTTTTCATCCCTACTAAGCCTTAAGCTATAGGGGTTTTTCCCATAAAAAAATTTAATCTTGTATTAAGTCTATTTGTGACTATACATGAATGTTGCAACAATAGCCATTTTAATGGAACAATAATTTCTAAGTGAATTTGCTAGCATTAAAGTAAAGCTCAACATACCAAAGAGATTAATCAAGTAAAATAAAAGGTAGAGTATTAGAATTTCCATAAGATTTTTAGAAATTCATAGTGAAGAATGAATCAAGCTATGTTACTAATTGTAAGAAATTAAGCCTTAAATTGAAGGAAAATTCTAAAGGGAAGTGCTTGCAGAAAGGCTAGAGATGTAAGACTTGTTTTATTTGCTTGATCCTCCTTTGAAGTAAGGGAATTTTAAGGCTTAGAAATCTACGATGACATTTTAGTCATTAATGAAGCAAGGCTTAATCTTCATTTGTGGAGAACCTAATCTCTTAATATGATCAAGCTAAGGTTTAATGTGTAAAATTTTTAGTATGATAAATCCTAAGAGAAAATATCGAAGAAGTTTTAGCAAATATGCCACTTAAATTGAGGGCTTCATGATTTAAATCCTTAAGAAAAAGGGTTTTAAAGTCACTCTACTTTGTCACGTATAGAAGTTGTAAAATTTTCAAATGATTTTAGGAGTTAGGATTTTAAACATAAAATCAACACCACACAAGATATCTAAGCTAAGTCATTAAAGGTAGGGCTTACACAAGTTAAATTGAAACAAATATGCACTTTGTTTACTTGTCAGCTAAATCAAGATTAACAAGGATAGAATCATAGAGCTTATGAATCAGTTTCATCTTAATAGGCAATAGAATGAATAGTTGAGTGCTAAGGAAAATCCTCGCTTCAAGAAAAGAGCTTGATTTGAATTTGAAAAAGTTCTATCAAATCATTTTTGTCATATTAGCTTGTGAAGAAGAAATTTGGGTTTGGAAAAAATCATAGAAAACAACTCTGTCAAATCATCTCTACTAACATAGAAGAGTTTCATGGAGTTTAAAGATAGCTCTACAAAGAATGCTTTATTTGGTTCAACCATGTGAGCTTGATGACGTAGCTTTTACAATTAAACTTAGGTTTTACAAGTTAGACGGAGAATAACTCCATCATGTTAGCTTGGAAATTTAGAGTATTATTTGTAGAGCAAAAATATTACGTTAGGAAAGAGCTATTTTTTAGCTCTACCATGTTAGCTTGTTTTTATATCTAGTAACTCGTAGAATGAAAAATTAGCTCTATGAGTTGATTCTATAACCACATTTGCAAAGCATATTAAGATAAGCTCATTAAAGGATTGAATTATGCCTCTATAAAAGATTCCATATCTACACCTATCATGTTAGCTCCTTTCAACAAGGAGGATTTATAGGGTTGTAAAATGGCTCTACTAAAAAAACATCATTTTCTAGTTTCACCACGTAAGCTATCAAGTCTTGATTTGCAGAGACAAAGATAGGTTATATAGGCCTAATCCACAAGCCACATAAGTTTGTATAGGAGGCTTGTAGAACCAAAAATTAGCTCTACAAAAGGATTCTACTTAAGGAAGCACCACAACATCTAGGAAAAAGAAGAGATCAAAGTTTATCTTATTTGTAAATCCCATATGACATGTGGACTTTGTTTGAGAAAAGTTTATACAATAAAAAATTAGCTATACAAGGAAAGCTAAAAAAGATTCTGTGTAGCTAAGAAGAAAGTTTGGAGTTAATATTTTTGTAGACCTAAGATATGGTTTCACAAATAGCTCTAGAAAAAGGCTCTACCTTGTCAAATATTTCTTATGAATTCGTAGAATGAAGAAATGATTCTACAAAAATGATTTTACAAAGAAACAAAACTATTGCTTCTACCATACTAGCGTTAAAGAAGGAGTGATGCTTGTAGAGTTAGAATTTAGCTCTACAATGTAGACACAAACAAAGCTCTATTACATTAGTATTTTAAGCTAGCATAAATGATTCTTCCACATCAGTAGGCATAAAAAATAAGTACATAAGATTAAAATGTAGCCCTACAAAATGGCTCTATAAATAGCTAAAGGCACATAAAGAGCTTTTGAGAAAATTCTTAGCCCTCACTACAACATGAGCTTGTAGAGCCAATTTTGTGAAGGAAAAATTTAGCTCTACCAATGAACCTTGAAGAGGTTTTGCCATGTCATCCTCTATGCAATACCAGTTCATTGAGTTAGAAGTTGGCTCTGTAAGGAAAAACCAAATTAGATCTATAAGCCATGTTAATAATTTTATTAGTAGAACCAAAATCCAATCTTATAAGCAAGTGTAAATATTGGCTTAACCACATTAGCCTTTTGAGTAAAACTATTTCACAAAACAATGGTTCTATGAATGATCTCCAAGATGATTCTACAAGAGAGGACATTGATTGTAGAACCAAAATTTATTTCTACAAATAAACTCTTCTTACAGTCTACCATGTCAACATCTTTTACATTAGCTTATAGAACTATGATATGAAACCAGATATAGCTTTACAAGTAAGTGTAGAAATAGTTCTACCATGTTAGCTTCATTGAAAAGTACATTTGTAGGACATGAAAACTATTTTACAAGTAAACCCTAAAATGGTTTTATAAGTTATGTCATATCTCACTCTAGGCCCAACAAGAATTATGCACATGCACATTTTATTTTTTAATCCAACTTAGTGAAAGGCATGGTGCGATATAGAATAAATTTTATGAAGAATCTTAAATTCACTCCACCGCATTAGATTCCTTTATACAATGAGTTTTCAAAGATTAAATTCAGTTGTACAAGCAAGTTGAAAAAAGTCTCTACATGCTAACAGTAGAATGAGTATTTAAATCCTTAAACATTAAATGAAGTAGCTTAACAGAATTAATGCTGTTGAGAAATTTCAAAAGATAAATTGAATAAAACTAAAGAGTAGAGCTTTGAATATTAATAAGCAAGATTCAAAGGAATTTTGAAGACAATAGCAAGTAGAGCCCAAAGTTGAAGCAAAGCTAAGAATATAGATAGAGACAAACAAAAATATAGAGCCATCATTAAAGAGTATAAAGAATCTTCAAGCTCTAGAGAAAAGCTAAGATGTCACATAGAGAAAAATAAGATGCATCTTAGAAATTTCAAGATGTTGATACCTTCTCTTTTTCTAAATACCTACAGTAATACAATTTCAATATTTATCAACTTTTCTAATGGATTAACATAATGCAATTGAAGTTGGAAGTAAAGAATGCAGACCTCTTTGATTTCGATGAACATCATGATCTAATAGAAAAATCAAGCTTGTAGTCTATAGAATCAATGGAGCGATGACAAGAAATCTATGAAAAATATGGCTTCATAAGCTCAATTTCAAACCTAGAGGAAACCTAATTAGGGATGTTATAAATTATTTAATAGTTTAAACATTTTATTAGAAGGATAAGCTAAGGTTTAGAAATATCATAGAGTGCTTCATCGACCTTAACATTCAAAAGACTTAGTAGGTCTATGGAATAATTGAGCCAAACATTACTAAAATATAGGCTAGTTAGTATAACAAGAAAGTGATAAGTGAAAAATTCAAGAGTCATGCTAGGACAAGAAAGAACATAAGACTTCCACTAGCCAATCTAGAAAAGGCATAGGGGGTATAAGAATGCTATCCCCAAAGCTTTAAAACTTAGGTTCTCACATCTTTATTTTTTATTTAATTTTTTCCTCTACTTGTGAGATTAATATTGTAGCTAATTATCATATTTGGGGCTAGGTAGCTTTAGAGAATAATAAGCATTTCTTTCTCATACAATATATGAATGACACCGTAAAGAAGAGCTTGTTTGAGATTCATGAGCAAGACAATTACCTAAGCCTTAGCTCATTTTTGTTAGACTATTTGATAAGTAAAGTTCTCATGCATGAGAAAATGGCTTCAATTTTATAGGTTATGCTTTATAGAGAAGAGCTCAACTAGAGGACCCCTACTACGACTTCTTTCTAGTTTTCTATCAAAGGAGCTTCTTCAATGTACAAGATTTGGAATTCCTAATGAATTATGTCTAACCTCACCTAATTAAGTTGACTTTAGAAGTTTTTCAAAATAGGGTAAACCAAGAGGTTATAAATAAAATTATGTAAAAGTGTCATGGAGCCATCTTCCTTCATTATCATTACACCCAAACTCCAATAGTAGGCCTCAAGGGCAAGGATTTTAAGTCATCAAGATCCATGGCTTCTTATTTTGCTACTTTAGAAGTTGTTTGACAAATGTGGGAGAGTCCTCTAAGGTATGATTACAACCATAAAGAAGTTTTTCCCTTAAGTATAAATTTTGAAATTCATCAATTCAAGTTGTTGGTTTTGAAAATTTTGGTTGCTAGAATAGAAACCAAAAGATTCAAGCGTTGGAATAGTTTTAACGTTAAATCTCAAGGTCATTCAAAAAATGGAATTCAAGGTGCCTTGGACTATCTTCTCAATAACCTAGGAATTGACATAATGTAAATAGAAATGGCAAATAGAAATGTAAACATAGACGTAGAAATGACAAAAATGAAAATGTAAGCATAAATGGAAATGAAGTTGCAATTGTAGATCTAAAAATGAAAACAAGTATAGAAATGGAAACATGAACTTAAACTTGCACAACATGAAAAATAAATTTACAAAAAGAATAAAAAATAAGGTTCATGAAGTATAGATTTCATGCCAAAAGCACTAGAAGTTGCTGGCATGAGCTTGAAGTCTGTTGAAGAAGGTAGGTTGTGTTGTACTACAACTCCACAATCTAATTTCTTCCTAGCTCTAGTTTTTGACAACTTTCCATTAGTTTCCACTAGGATTTGCAATGTGGTTATGGAAATGGGTCTCACCTTTTGGTGCAATGGCAGCTATGTGGGAGTCTTTGTGCCCAACGTAGTACCAATTTCTACTACCAAAAAGTGGAAGTAAGGCTACAATGGGTTTTGTGGATTATGAAAATACCAAAATTTCTATTACAAGTGTAAATTTTGGAACTACTACCAAGGGTTGCAAAAATGCCAAAGTGCTGGGAATGTAAAAGTGTTCGAACCACTAAGAAGTTGGAACCTAAATATGGTATTCATATTCGATATTTGTAGGGTTGGCATGACTATTTTTGGATCTATGCACTACTACCATGATTGCTAATAGATTGGTGTCAATGTGTAGGTTGCAACGGTCATTTACTTTCAGTGTAGTTGTCATTTATAGTAAGTTTGGTATGGAATATAGCCACAAAATCCATCTGTTTACTATAAATAGTAAATGGACTCTTGTGCCTATGCTGGCATCATTCTTACTACGCTAGCATTAGTTGACAATCATCTACTTTTAGTGTAGTTAACATTCATAGTAAGTTTGGAATGGACTACAACAAAAAAATCCATTTGTTTACTATAAATAGGAAATAGACTTTTGTGACTATGCTAGCACCATTCTTACTACACTAGCTTTGGTGAACTACATTGAGGTTGTTGGAAAATGGAAAAAGTGGTTGAAAATGTGCAAAAAGTTGGAATATGCAAAAATGGTGGAATCCATTGGAAAGTATCATGCCTTATGGAGAATGATGTCTATGC
Source organism: Gnetum montanum (assembly GCA_015680685.1). NCBI lineage: Eukaryota > Viridiplantae > Streptophyta > Gnetopsida > Gnetales > Gnetaceae > Gnetum > Gnetum montanum. Next base: position 471,552 of record MNCI01033354.1, read on the forward strand.
TAGCTATTATTGGAAAAATGAAGATTCCAATAGTTCTAACGTTACACTTCCACCATGTCTTGGTGATGCCTAGGTAAGCTACTATAGCATTGTTGTCTATTGTAGATGGCTCTAGCGTAGTTGGAGCTATACCCCTATAAAAACCCATGGAAGTGCCAATTTTAGCCACTCCCAAGGCATTTTTAGCCTTCCCAAGCCCAAACATAGACATGAGGTATCTTTTTCTACTTGAAAAAAGAGGCAATAACAACTTTTGAAGCATTTTTAGCCTAAAAAAGTCGAAGTATGCAAGATTGTAGCACATGGACTACATATCTCACATTTACAATGAATCCTTATCTAAAATTGAGAAATGAAATTTTCAACGTGAATTTTTGGTGGTGTTATATTGGCCCCCCTTTGTTGATGTTTGGAGGATTGACCTAATAGATATCGACAAGGAATACAAAACATCACTATAGGTCCATCACCAGTTGATGAGTGGCGAGGTACCCCTACACTCAACGATATGAATATGAGCGTTACACGCATGATCTAGTCGAACTCCACAGACTAAGTTCCTACATGCCTTATGGAACACTTAAGGTTAATCGTTCGTTATCTTCCCAGACTTACTTGTATTTGTCATAGTTGTATGGTTAAGCAAGTCTGAGGTATGTGATTTTTATGTCTTTTATGTTTTATCACCTATGCTAACGAGGGAAAAGGTGAAGAGACTAAGTAACTAACTTTAATTAACTAAGTTCTAATGCCTAGCATCAGTATCCATTCCCACTTGCCGTTCACACCCTGAACCAATGCAACCTTCTGGCATTACCAAACGCTATTCATTACTAGGATTACCAAGCATAACGCACTTGCTCGAAATGGTCATACTAAATGCGCTTAACTATGGGAGAAGGGTTGAGAGAGATTTAATTGACTAATAAAGCATTTAAAAAATTAACAATAATTAAAGTCCTAATTAGCTTAGTCCATGCACTACAAGGTTTATCCAAAAAGTTTGTCTTTATTTCCGTACACAAACTTGTACTTAGGTATAATATTTGTTTGAATAAAGATCTGTTCACTTTGGGACTCCTACTGTGGGAACATGGAAATTATTCTATCTTTGGAGAGGTAAAATTGCCAAAGTTTCACTAAGGGTCTAGATCTAGATTGAGAAATAAGGGAGAGGTGCTTCTTATTTATAGATTTGGTGGCACGACGTGATATCACGTATGCGATATTGTCGGAGAAGGCACAATATCGCGTACGCGATATCGTGGCAGACGTGATATCGCATATGCGAGATCACAGCCCATGCGATATCGTGTCCCATCATACCCCCATGAATGAATAAAAACTCATCCTCGAGTTCCTTACAAAAATATTGGGAAGGTATTGGATTATTGACTTGAATGGAACTAATGGTGAATGGGAAAATATGTGAATGGATCATCATTACTGAACATGAAAAAATTGGTGTTTACGAAAACAAGGATGAACACTTTATACATCTAACATCAGGCCTTATTTGGTAGTTGAGAGAGAAGAGAGAAGAAGTCTGCTATTGCCAACACCAAGATTGTGCCTTTCGTTGTCTATCCGTAAGCGCGCCATCCATCTCGTTCCTTGCATACTTTCTTTAGCACTGATCCATTTCAAGTGTTCCCTCCAGATCCAATCCATTATCGTATGATTGTCATCTGCACACACAACACAGTCTTTATATTAGCAAGGGTAAATGAATCACAATGCAGTTGATACCTTGCTTTGGTGAAAGGTCCATTGGATGAGTTGTGGTATGGTTGATACGGGTTTGGAGATATAATAGTGGTGACTACCGAAGATGTAGGGGTTACGAGAAAATTGAAAAAATTGGGTCAGGACCCCCATGACTAAGAGCGAACCTTCAGTAGCGATAGAATGGAGAAAGAAAAAGAACAAGAAAGATGGAGAAAAAGAGACAACTATAACGTCGATGAAAGGGATGTCAAGATGGAAATGAAAAAAATAGTGTGGATTGAAAAAATGTTAAGGGAAAGAAGTTAACTGGTGCACCAAATAGGAATGCTAGTGGGTCCTCCCCAAAGTAGGCTCATGCCTTTAATTCCCTGACAATCCCACATTTGAAGAGTCCGTAGGCTTTGGGGATGTCATTTGGAACAAGAGTTAAAGTCTTAACCACAAGAATTTACCAACAAGAAAACAATACGTCAACCAAAATATACACTAATGATACAATTGTCAATGAGGTGATCAATGAAGAAAGAATGATGGAAAGAAGAGAATGGAATGGAGTCTCAAGAACAAGGTGGTGTACAACCCCTTGTGTATTTAATGATTAATGTGACTTAGTAGATCCCATTCCAAGTCCGGCCTCAACAAACCACATCTAGTGACTTCGCATTAATACATTCGGCTGACCCATCCTCTTGAAGTAACAAGAATGTCTCCACTAAAGAGTCACCAACATTCTGACAAAGTGAAAGATGAGATAGGAAGTGAGGAAGGTCCTTAGTTAGAGGAAACATTTTAATTTTGAGTTCCATAACCAGTGCTTGTAGCCAAAATGATTATTTTTTCTAAGGGGTGTGCTTTGAATTCTCATTGTTTTTTTTTTGTGTTTTATGTGTTTATGCGTGAGAACCACACCATGCAAAGACTTTGCTATTTTTATTAGCTCAGCTTCCCGATAATGGAGCAATGTCGGAATGGGAAGAAAAACTCAAGAAGAAAACATCTAAGCACCCAAGAGAATGGCCAACACAAATGCATCAAGTTCCCTTGAAGTGACACCCTTTTCAATCCTTGAGTCCTTCCTTAGTTTGAGAAATGCCCAATCACCAATTTGTTGATAGTTCTTATTTAGAAAGGAACTATACAGTTCCAAGCCAAGAGAGACCATAGAAATTTGTGGATGTATGGATGAAGTGGACTCATTTCTTGTCATATCAAAAGAACCATACCTTAGTATCAACAGCATAATCTTAAAGGTAAAAACCAAACATTAGCAACCAATTAAAAATAGTTCATACCATCATTTAATTGCACTTATTGGATGACAAACTTAACAAAATGGATAAGACATACACACATACACACAAAGAAATGAAAAAATATAAACGATGTTGTAAAAAAAATAAGAAAAGTTAAAGGAATTTGTAAAAAAAAAATGTGCAAAAAAAAAATGTGTAAAAAAAAAGTGTAAAATAGAAACTAAAAAGAACTAAGGGCCTCAAATGATTAGCATAGGTGGCCATCTCCTCCATGACTGAATTAAAAGGGAGAGATCCAAAATAATGAGCATTTTTTTGAATTTCTTAAAAGTATCCAACTTCTCCCAATTGATGTTTTTAGGTTAAGCGTTAGAAGTTGGTGATGCTCATATTCCAATGTATCTATGCTTTCATTGTGGGTGCAAGTTGTTTCCCTAGTTTGTTCCATGCATGTTGGTGGACTGCTCTCTTGATTAGCTATCAACCACTAGGTGTTCTCTTGTTGTGTGGTTGCTACATACAGGCACCTTTGTATATGAGTTTCTTGGGCACACCAGTTGCATGCAAGAGATGCTGAGCATTCCTCAATGTCATCACCCTATGAGTCACTATATGTGATGCATGGAACTTTATTCTTATTGATCTTTCCATAAATTTTTTTCTTAGATATTTCCAAGGAAAGATTGTGGACTCCTAGGCACGCGTTGATGGTGCTAAGCCATGCCCTCCCCATTATAATTGGGAAGTCCCCTTTGTTACTGTTGACTTATATCACCAGGAAATCAGCTGGGTATGACCAACCACACACAGTGGTAATGATGTCCTCCACCAATCCCAAGGGAATGGTGATGGATTGGTCAACCAGCTCTAGCTGAATATTTCTCTTCTTAAGTGGAGGCAGGTTCTAGGCTTTATACATTTCTCATGAGATTAGGTTGACTCCAGAACCTAAGTCAAGAAGAGCCTTACGTGGTTCGTTCCCAGTGACTTGGAGGTAGATTAAGGGACTTCCAGGGTTAGAGAGTTTCCTGGGAAGGTGGCCCACCTTTATCCAGTCAATAACGATATGTGTTAACATAACCATATGTGTTGAGCCCTATTTTTGGTTTGAAGGGAGCTCCGAAGCCTTATTTGTTGGAGAAGCATGCACAAACTCAACCGCTTGTGGTTGTGAGAGCTTATTTGGGCTTTTGGTTCTGAAGAAATGTCTTCTCTTCATGTGGTTGTCAAAACCAACAGCAGGTTGAAGGTTTACAGCTCTCATAGCATTACGTTGTTGTAGTTGAGTGGGGAGTTCCCCTTGCATTGTTGGAGAGGGTGGTAGTGGAACTATCAGCATATGAGTGGTGGATGGATTTGGAGGATGGTATGCATGTGGTGTGTCTCCCATAGGAGAAGGAGTCCTAAAATACTCTTGAACTTGGTAGTGACATTGTGGGGTTGCGTGACCCATAGAGTCACTTGGAGAAATTGGCTGCTGCACGTAGTAGCCATATGGGTCTGGTTTCCGGTAAGGATATTGTTGCCTAGGCGATGGCATCTCCCATGATTGTGGGTGTTGCCACTACTAATGTTGCCCGATAGGTTGTGGCGGAGTTCCACTTGGATAATATGTTAACGGTTGGTGGAACTACCTCGAGTTACCTTGGGGATAAGGTAACCTTCGGGGTGCTTGCCGTTGGTTAAGTCTTGGGTTGAGTGCATACACCCTGGACTCTTGCAGATGTGAGATTATTGGGAAACATCCCTTAGGATGGTCATATTGGCAGATCTCACATACACCATCATTGTCTGTGTCAGAATCCACAACCTCATCGGCAATAGTCATTTTTCCCTTACCCTTGTTACGTTCATGGTCTGAATCTCTCCGCTTTTTCTTATCATGGTCACTACTTCGTTCCTCCTTAGACTCCTCTACAATCTTTAGGATAGTTTCAATTTTACTATCTAAGGAGCTCCATATTTCATCTACCTTAGCTGACACTTCCATTTTTAGTTTCTAAAGTGGCAAGGTTTTTCTATTCACCAACTCTTCAAGTGGTGACTCATCCTCTTCATCATAGAATCTCACTCCCCTCTTTTGGTGGGAAGGATCGCAGTTGTACTCTTCCATGCTTTCTCTTTTCCATAGCTCCCCTTATTCTTTAGATACTTGCTCCAAAAATTGATGAATTTCATGGGACCTAAGTTCAGATAATCTCCCTTGGGCATATGTCCCAAGAGTTCTCCTAGTTTCATGTCTTAGCCCATCTATGAGGTGGTAGAGTTGATCCCGTTGTGCATAACCATGGCTCAGTCAACGATGTAGCAATGCATAATATCAACCCATGGCAGCATCCAAGGGTTCATGATTACCCTGCTTCCATCCTTGGATCTTCTTATGCAAGTTGGACACTCTGGAGTACGTTTGGTATTTATCGTTAAACAATTCTAGCATTGTACTCCACCTCCTAATGGTTTTCAGCTCTAAGGACTAGTACCAACTTTTTTCTTCTTTTGTGAGTGTCCTTGGAAATAGATTTAACTTCTACCACTCATTTTTAATATTTTGCAAGGCACAGGCATCATGGAATGCTTGTAAGTGATTCTGCGGATCAGCATTGTATCCCCCCTCAAATCGTGGGATATTATTCATGTCTAGTCTCTTGATCCGACTATCTTTTTGGTGCTTTGTAGGTATTCTAACGGCCTCCATAATGTCTACCATACTCTGGGTTGCTAGTAGGGGTTCATCATGATCATCTCTCTCATGACTTCTATGATGCCTACATGGTTCCCTACGTTCCCTTATTTCATGCCTTAACTCTCTAGAATGCCCTCGTCCTCACTCTCGACTCTCTCGTTGAGGTCTCTCATCTCACTTACACTTATCCTCACCAATGTGCTCTTTGTGACTATGTCTTGATGTGGAAGGAGAGGGTGAATGATGTGATGAAGGGGAAGAAGAAGGGGAAGCATCTCCATGACGATGTTTCTTACCTTATCTTTGGTGGCTATGGCCCCAATCATGATGACGATTAGATTTCCCACCTTTGTCATGTGTTTGTGTTTCCTCATTGAACACTTGGTGTTCATGGGAATTAGAACCAGGGTTGTGAATCGTAGAGTGTAGGTTCTGATACCCTACCTCCTCACCATTGTGAGGTGGGGGAACATCATTTTGTGAGGAACCTATTAAGATAGGTTCACCACCCTTAACTTCTCTTATGATAGGCGAAGCGTTGCGGGGTCCTTTGCCCTTCAACCATGTGTGATAACTCTTCTTCGGTGAGTCCCTTAGACGTTGCATTGCTACGGGATGGTAATTCCTTATGTCATAATCTTCTGCAACGTATTTAGCGTATAATTCCATCATGCCTATCTGTGCAAGAGCACAAAGGAGCATCTTAGAGACTGCCTGATTTGGGGGTAACACTATGTTACCTTGTAGGTCTCTCTAGTGCAGTTGTTCATCCTAATGGAGGATAAAAGTAAAATCGGGTATATACTCATCGTGATGAGTATATACCATCTAATACTGTTGAGGAACTAGCAGTTCTTGGTTATGTGTGTTAGACTGCAGACTATCTCTTGTGTGATCCCTAGGTGGTGAAGTGCTTTTATGAGAAGAAGAAGACATTGTTATTTTGTCGGTGTGTTATTGACCATAGTTTAAATTTTCTTCTGATTAACCCTAAGGGTTCGTTTAAGCTTCCCAATGATGTGGATGATTTCCTATGTTCTACTTAGTGCACAAAAAGCTTAGTCCCTAGCAACGGCGTCAATGATGAGTGGCGAGGTACCCCTACACTCAACCATACGAATACGAGCATTACACACACGATCCAGTCAAACTCTGTAGACTAAGTGCCTATATGCCTTATGAAACACTTAAGGTTAATCGTTCATTGTCTTTCCAGAATTACTTGTGTTTGTCACAGTTGTATGGTTAAGCAAGTCTGAGGTATGTGATTTTTATGTCTTTTATGTTTTATCACCTATGCTAATGAGGGAAAAGGTGAAGAGACTAAGTAACTAACTTTAATTAACTAGGTTCTAATGCCTAGCATCAGTATCCATTCCCACTTGCCGTTCACACCCTGAACCAATACAACCTTCTGGGATTACCAAACGCTATTCGTTACTAGGATTACCAAGCATAACGCATGTGCTCGAAGTGGTCATACTGAATGTGCTTAACTATGGGAGAAGGGTTGAGAGAGATTTAATTGACTAATAAAGCATTTAAATAATTAACAATAATTAAAGTCATAATTAGCTTAGTCCATGCACTACAAGGTTTATCCAAAAAGTTCATCTTTATTTCCGTACACAAACTTATGCTCAGGTATAATATTTGCTCGAATAAAGATCCGTTCACTTTGGGACTCCTACTGTGGGCACATGAAAATTATTCTATCTCTAGAGAGGTAAAACTGCCAGAGTTTCGCTAAGGGTCTAGATCTAGATTGAGAAACAAGGGAGAGATGCCTCTTATTTATAGATTTGGCAGCACGATGCAATATCGCGGGAGAAGACGTGATATCACATACGCGATATTACAGCAGACACGATATTGCGGCCCATGCGATATCATGTCCCCTCACTAGTGTTCCCTCTTCGCACTTGATCTAGTAGTATTGAACCATGTCCAAGAGTGCTTGTGGTGATGGGAGAAGGTTATGATGGTGACAAGGAAGTGAGTTCATAAGAAAATGATCATAAAGGCTAACAATTCATTCCAAGTGTTGACATCATGGCTATGGTGTGGCACAGACATATCAGTTAATTGATTTGGTCTTCACAATCTATGCTTTGAAGTGTGGTTTACTCAACATATGTGTTTGAGAAACCAATCACTTGGCTCCAAGATTTCTTTGGCCATTAGGCTCTTGCATTTGTATGTTTGGAGCCATTGACCTATCCTTTAGACTTCAATGGTCACTTAGCTTCTTGGAAATTTTCTTTTCCCCTTTTTTAGTTTTTAATTTTTTTGTGGGGGAAAATCTTCATTGGGTTTCTTTGCAAAATCTAATTTTGATTTAGTTTTCTCATTGATTGAGATGTGTTACACTTGATGGAATAGATGGTTTTCCATTGAATGAAGTATGTTACATTCAATGAACTTGATGATGGAACATGACGAAGGAATGTTGTATGACCATAGTGCATGAGTATCAAACATTAGTCAACATTATCATCCAAGGTAAGGAAGGTTATAATTAGGCTATGGGATTGGACTCAAAAGAATGGTAATGAAAATGATATGAAGCATGTACTCTTGGCATGATAGGGAAAACTCACTAAATCTTGCACATTGAGGTCATTTGGTGACTTGCTGTCATAATGAGTTGCACCTCCATGATGACTCTAGGATGTATCCTACAAGCACAACTCTAAGAGGACAAGAAACCTAGATGAGAAAAATCATGTTGTTGTAATGAAATACATAAGGCCACATAGAACAATTAGCAAGCTTGGTTACCAAATGTCACACATGTTGCTAGTTTAAGGCCTTGGTAGGACATGGTTCTAGTTTAAGGTCTTAGTAGATTGTGTTGCTAGTTTAAGGCTTTAACATGTTATGTTGCAAGTTTAAGGCCTTGGTAGGTGATGTTGCTAGTTTAAGGCCTCGACAAGTCATGTTGCTAGTTTAAGGTCTTGGTAGGGCATGAAAAGATGTCTCTTTGTTGTGCAAAGATGTCATGTAGGCTTGCTTGTTGCAAACCATCAAAACATCAATCATTTGTTGCAACCTATCAATAATAGCAAACAACACTACAAGTAAAATTATGAGTGTTAGGTGTAATTAGGGCTATGTGATGGATTTAACATTGCATTTTAAGGGCTTGATGAGGTCATGAGTAGGCTTAAGTTTTGGTGATGAACTTGGTCCTATATGTTTTCTCCTCATCCTCTTGGTCTTAGATGGGAATATTGACTAAGGGATCCTCCGTGATGATTTTGGCTTCAAGGTTAATGATCATCAGGCTACTTTAGGATGTCAATGCTATATAGTAAAATGGTTTCAAAGGGTTAGGTTATCTTGGCCTAGCATCATCACAAGAGGGACCCATTTTGGCTTTGAGGCTAGTCCAATTTGCTCTCTTATCCTCATAGATTAATCTTGCATGATAACATAAGCACATCAAGTGGCACTTGTGTAATAAAATTGTTAAATAATGTAAAAAATAATGTAAAATACATTAACAATAATGCATATATGAGCCAAAACACATTAACTAAAAGGAAAAACAAGGTTCAAACATGGTTGATAAAAATTATAATAGGTGTGTTAAGGCAAATAGGCTGTAATACAAAGGTGAAATAATGTTGGATAGGATCAAATGAAGACCAAATGATGGTCAAAACCACATAAAATAGTGTTAAAAAAGGTCAAATAAGGTTGTGCTAATGTCAAATGACATCAATTAATGTTAAATCAAGTCAAACAAGGTCTAAGAAAGGCCAAGAAATGGAAGAATGTAGTTAAATAAGGTTACATTTTACTAGTTTTAGGTCTTAGTAGGTCATAAGATTGCTAGTTTTAGGCCTTGGCAAGCCATGGTCACATGGTGTTAAGTGATTACCAAGGATGATCAAACTCCATTAGCTAAGATCAATCAAAAGCTAATTAAGGGTCAAAAAAGGCCATAATAAAGAAAATAAGCTGAAACTAAAGTTATATAAAGGTTATATGAGGTCAATTGATGGCAATGAAATTCAACAATGTAAAACTAGGTCAAAACATGTCAAAACATCATGAAACAAGGCTAAATAAATCAAAATGGAATACATGTTGTAAAACTTAGCTAATACTAGTAAAATAGGATCAAATTTTGCTAGTTTTAAGCCCTAGCGGATCATGGTATGGAGATATAGGGTTTCTAAGGGAGTTTGGGCACATGATGGGGCATTTTGGGGCTATTTCAAAGAAAAAAGGCACTTTTTCTTATGACTATGCTAGGCCCTATTGGTGACTATGTTGATCTTCCATAGTCATCCTTTCTCCAACATAGTCCACATTTAGAGGTAGTTTCTTAGGCTTAGTATGGTCACTTTTAGGCTTTCAAACGTCAAAAAAACTAACGCAAGGGGTAGGTGTTACAAATTTTCAAGTTTTGGCACTATTTTGGCTCTCTAGAAGGTTGAAAAACATAATCCTAGAGGTGACTATGCTGAGCTAGTAGGCTCTAGCATAGTCACAAGGAATGATTGATTTTATAGAGTTCCCAGTGTTGAAATGAATTAAATTGTAGCTAGACAACATGGGACAAGGTTCTAATCATTTTGGGTCCATTTTGGATAATATACTATCGACTTTTGTTACCACATTTTCCCTTCCTATTGTGACTATGCTGGCCTAGTGTAGTTAAAGGCTTCCTCAATGTAGTTAATGAGTACTGGAGTAATCCAACATCCAACCATACAAGTCATAGGTGTCCATGTGTGACCAAATCATAATCCATGGACAAGGAAATATGATTATGCTAGTAACTGGTTAAAGTTTGGGATTATTATCTTCTAACATGAGCTAGTGAAATCTAGGTGTATGGTTTAACTCATTATGAGGTATATGATCACTAATGTTGTGTGGGCCATGTTACTCCTTGTAAACATAATAAAGTAGAAAGAGTTCTAAGTCTAAGGAAAATTGTAACTAGTATTCTAGCCTATGACAATGAGTATTTAATCTAATCTTCTGTACACTCCTTGGACTTCATGTAATTACTATTGGGATTAGCAAGTATTTTTCTACTAGGTAAACCAAGTGATAGTAGTACTAGGTTACCATGCAATTACACTTACATGCTCGAGATCAGTCATACTCATTTCTCTTAACAATAGTAAAATTAAGTGTGTGAAAAAGTAAATCATTAACTAGCAAAAAAGTAAACATTATTCTAAGTAAAACAGTAAATCTAGAAGAATGTTGCAATAGTGGGAAATAGCTCAATCTTTATTTCTAGTTACACTTGTTCCCAAGTACAAAATTCTTGTATAAAGATGTCATTCACTAGTTCACATTACTCTGTGGGCATTCACACTTCTAATTACTAATTCTAAACTCATAGAAACAAACTAAAAGAGTTTCAGTAAGGGTGGATGAAATTGTGTTTGGACCATGTGCCTAAGTGTCATATTTATAGGTAGGCATGTGTCTCAAGATATCAGATATCTAATGTCATAGCTTGGAATTTGATATCAGGTACGTAATATTGCAGCACCAATATTAGATACCCAATTCCGTAGTCATCAAAAAATACATCTTATCATATCCCCATGACTAACTAAAAACTCATCCTCAATTTAAAACAAAAGGATGATAGAGTTCCTTACAAAATTGGGAAGTACATTTACATAACTAACTAACTATATACATGACTCTTGAATGATGCAGTGATGTTCTTTCTTAAAAAGATTCACATAGACTTTTGTTAAATAAAAGTTGAAGTAAAATTTTTTCAATTATATATCGATAGATTATTCACACATGTGGCTACCTTGGAAAGGGGATTTGAATCAAATATACATATATAGTAAACCTTTGATGAGTGAAAACATTACTTCAAATGAAAAGAATAAATTTGTTGAAATAAGAGCTTTTGAAACCACAATTTGCATACTTCAAGAAGTTGATAACTTGGAAAAAGAAGAATTTCAAGATAAGAGCAAATACAAACTTTATTTTGATGGTTCTTGTAACTCGAAAGGAGCATGAGTTGAAATAGTTTTAGTAAAAGATGATTTTCCAAAAATATTCAAGGCAATTCATCTATCTTTCCTTTGTATGAATAACAAGGTCAAATATGAAGCTTTGTGTATTGGAATTAAGATAGTGGAAAAATTTCATTCTTACAATCCTATAAACAACTTGTCTGCAAAATGTTGGATCAATTTCAGCACTTCAAAATAGAACATATAGGTAGGAAGGATAATTATATGGTAGATAACTTAGCAAAAGTAGCTTCAAAATTAGATGTGAAAAAGATAGAAGGTTATGAAGGTGTAATGATCGAGAAAGAACATCAACCATTAGTACCAGACAACATAAAGCATTTACAAGTATTTGAAGATGACGTACAAGTACTTAGGTTTATGAAAAATAAAGAAGAATTTGAAAGTCAAAACATATTGGAAGCAATGTCAAGGTTTAAGAAAAATTCAATTTCCAAAAAGGTGATTGATTATGAATACGAGTTTAGTAAAAATTTACTTACAGGAAAAGATATACAGAATTTAGATGATCAAGCTTATGAAATAGTGAAATAGTGAAAACAAATTGGAAAAGAATGAACTAATAGGATTAAAATAAAGTAGCCAAATTGATGTCTTTAGCAAGTCATCTTACAAGTAATCTTTAATTGTCCATTTCAGATTCTCACAATCCCCCATTTTAACTCTACCCTTGAAGCCCTTTTATAGTGACTTTGAATAGTTACAATAATCATGAAAATCTAAGGGTATTACAAATATATAGGGATATTAATTAATAACTACCCTAGAAGTTATAACTTCCATAGGAACTTATTATAAATTTAAGCTATGATGGCCAAGTTTTTTGTTGGTGATGGAAAGCTAAAAAAAATATCATGAAGTTTTTACTTGTAACCATTATAGGGAGTTGTAATTTCCATATAAATAAAAGGATTCATAGCCAAATGTCTTATTCATATATCAAGTTGTACAAATATCCCATAATTTCTTCTTCTCCATTTTTAATTTGAAATGATTGAGTTTTTATTTAAGTGGAAACATGTAAACATATGATTGGTTGATCAAAGGAGATAGTATATGCTTAGACCAAGTGTTTAGGTACGTGTATGTATCCCACAATAACAATTGCTAGTTTAGGCAACAAAATCATAGTTTGTAGCAACACAAAATTTCCATGTCTAGTTGATAAGCTCTAGAAGGGTCATTACTAGATACATCAACAAGTATGATGCAAGTGTCACCAATGACAGCTTCAAAAATTCACTTTGCAGCAACGTAGGATTAAGTTGCGCAAATCCTAGCACATGTAGGGTCAAATACCTCTTGCCATATGTCATCTTTTCTACCTACAATTGCAATGGCTAATGTTGTTACAACTGAATCATAATCAAAGCCCATTTCCAGTGGCATTCCATAACCAGATAGCACCAAGATGGAGACAACGATGACCTCTATAGGAACAATGGTAGTCATAATGGAGGTAGCAGAAAAAACACAAGAACTAGTGGCTAAGGTGGTTCTAAAAAATAGAGCTTCCACATCTTCTTGAAGCTTTACTTATAGTGGAGCAATGATTAGTAGTGCTCCCATTTGAAGTGATTCTTATTTTTTCTTGTTTACTTGTAGGTCTGTTAGATAATTTTCCAAGGACACCCATCACTCATCTTTTATTCATTTATTTTTAATAGCGAGGTAGGCAAAAGCTCTTATGTCCATCCAAGTTAAGCCTCCTCTTGCATATTTTACCTCTAAAAAAAGGAAATTAAAATAGAAAAATTGTAAAGTCTTGAGAAATTATGAACAAGAAAATCTCAAGAGGAGTATTTGCTTTCTCAAACAAATAATAATGCTTTAGTATTTTTAAACCTTAGAGAAAATGAAAAGGTTGGATTCACTTTCATTTCTCTATGTATGTTACTTTCTTGGTTGGTAATTTTTTGGCACTGAAGGTGCACTTATGGTAGATGAGGAAATCATTGTAGAACAAAGAATTGAGAACCAAGGAACAAGGTTGTGAGGGCTTTAATTCTCGATTTTGTCATGTCTTCAAAATTATCTAACCCATCAACACCATTGAGGCCACACTAAACATGATAGTGGTGATGTTGTGAGTGGTAATGGTGGTGACCAGCAAGTGGGTGATAGCATTGAGCTAGGGTCCTTATTTAATTATTTTTTAAAAAACTTTTGAAACTGTAATGGTATTCTTGTGGTACCACTCTAAGGTTTTTTCTTAGACTTGGAGTTATAAAATTGTTGATATCTAAACTATCCATCCTCATCCAAAATATATATTTTTGAAGTAAACGTGTTCACCCAAATATAATGGTTTTGCATCAGGTTTGTCTTGGATAGTGAATTAAACCTTAGGCAAGGAGAATGTGGATAAATAGCAACACTAAACAGAATATTTGCCTAAAATTAAAATAGGTAAGGTTAATCATGATTGTCAAGTGTATATGTTCATACCCCTTTCTAAAAAAACTTGTGATACTTTTCATATTCTTACTCCATAATATGACCAAAATGTTCCAACTTTTCATTTCCCCTCCTTAAATTTCCTTTGATATTCATGATGTTTAAGATTATTTACCAACTAAATCATCATCAAGTAGGACCTCATTGAACATTTTTATGAAAACAAAAATCTTGTTTGAGAAAAAATTCCATCAAACTTAAGGTTTGATGAAATAAAAACCTCATTCCTAATAAAATTTAAGGAACTATACAAAAAATTCTTTACACAAACTCTTCTGTGGGTGGGAAGAGAGTAGCTAGAGTAACTCTTTTAGAAATTGTCATATTGAGAGTCCTTTCATATGTTATCTCAGTTGTGATGAATGCTCTTCTTTCCTTTTCCTACCTAGTTGAAACCTCATTTTGGTCTTCACTTTTATCTTCAACAATTGTCTTTGTTTCTTTTTGATCTTACTCTTTAACTACTAAACTTTGGAATTATTTCCAATTAGTTATGTTAGTGGCTTGAGACATAAAAGCCTCTCCCTAGGAATCATCTTTCTTGGACTCTCCTTGATATTTAGTTTGGTTAGTGCATTCATGAAAGCTATCCCAAACATTGGAATGTATATAAAGTCCATCAATGAGAAATCTAAACTCATTTGAAAGCCAAAGTAGGAAAGGGATTTTGCTAGATACTCCATGGGCTATTGGTTTACAATAAGCTCTTAAGCCATGCTCTTGAGAGCATCTCATAACATATGGGATAAAAGACCTTCTTATTTCTTTATCTCCAAGAACCATCTTTCTACCTTACACTCAAACACTTCACTTGCCTTCTCACTTAAACTTTGGATTAAAAGAATGATGTAATTCTAAGTAATCCATATCTCTTTTCAAAGTTGATGAGTGGCGAGGTACCCCTACACTCAACCATATGAATATGAACATTTCACACATGATCCAATCGAACTCTGCAGACGAACTAGTTGTGGTATCTAGACAGTTATCCTTAGGTCATAGTTCGTTGTCTTCCCACCTAGACTAGTGTTAACTTTGTCATATATGGTTTTGTCCAGAGTGAGGTGTATGATGTGTTTCTATGCTAATGCTACTC
>MNCI01033354.1:486935-640811 GCA_015680685.1 Gnetum montanum
TCACACTCGAATAAGGATGTCGTACAATTACAATCACCACATTGCAGGCATACACTAGGAGGAAAAGGGTTGAGAGGAAAAATGAAAACTAAAATCAAAACTAACTCTAAAACTGAATAACTCCTATCGGAACTACCTACCTCTTATTTATAGATGAGGAGACAGGCTGCGATATCGCGTACAACAAATTCTATTTTGTTTTTATCATGTGTCAACCTATATTACATGATAATTTTGTAACACCCCTCAAACAAAGATGCAACATTCATAGTTAGAGGAAGTCCTATATATATGTCATGATATTGAGTCCATGTAGCCCCACAAGTTTGTAATGAACTCTATCCTCCTTTATTTTGAACTTGAGGATGAGTTTTTAGTTAGTTATAGGAGTATGATAAAATAACTTTTTATCAAGTATACAATATTGTATATACGATATCATAGCTTAATATACAATGTTGTAGATACAATGTAGTGGATCATTGTCATGCCTATAAATACGAGGCCACCATTACATTAGAAAAAACGTTTTGGCCAAAACTTGGTGAAATTCTTGCACTTTGTTTTCTTGAAGTTAGAGTTAGTTGTAAATGTCCATAGTGTAGTGAATTATAGTTATATATCTTTTTTCGAGTGGATTGTTCAAAAAACACAATTCATGAACAACAATAAAAATCAAGATTGGTTTTCATCATTGTAGCATATCATATAGAATAGATTTACTTTGTTATGTTGTTTACTTTTATCATGTCATTTACATTTCTTAAGTCATTTAATATTCCAATGTTCATTAGTAAAAGTAAAATAAGTATGACTAATTTTGAGTGTAAAGTGTAATAGTTTAGTAGCCCAATAGTGACTTTGCTTAATTTGCTTAGTAGTATAGTTGCTTGGGAATCCCAATAATAATTACATTAGCCTAGGATGTGTATAGAAAACCAAGAAGGAATACTTATTGCCCCTAGGCTAGAATAGTTTTACATTTTTATTATACTTAAAGATAGAATTTCTAATCATTTCAACTATGTTTATCTTTAGCATACTTAGAGCCATACAACATCATTTTATCATATGCCTCACTATGAGTTAAACCATACACTTTGCACCTTGCTAACTCTAAATGAAAAGACAATGATTAGAAACTTCTTATCAACTCACTAGTATACTTATAGTGTTCATCTATAGATTACAATCTAGTCACACGTGAGCACTTGTGACATGTATGGTTGAGTGTTAGAATTCTCTATGGCTCATCAAGGATCAAAATCCACTTTCAATTCTTGAACATTAAAAGTATTGTGCTAATCCATAAAAACTTTAAGATCCAAGGATTTCTCAACCACTTTAGAATTGGCCACTTTGACAAGCAAAAAAGATTTGGAAAAATAATGACCATGCAAAACATTAATTTGTTAGTGTTCAAGGTTAACCTAAATCAACAACGTAAAACTCTTATTTGGGTGAATAAATATAATAATCTACAAAAGTATATAGCAAAAAGTGATATATTTTAATAGAGATTTACATAAATCATGAAGTAAAACAAAATCAAAAGCTTCAAATTTCTTTATAGTCTTTGAGAGACATTAGTATTCTCCATCTTCAAATCATTCCTCATTGAAGCAACTATTACAAGGAGCCAACAACTCTCTTGTCCTACACTTTGTAATACTATTAAATTATGGAAATTAGAGGATTTAGAATAAAAAGTATTCACTAATTTAGAGGGCTTAATAATGAGGTATTAGCCTAATGGTAAGATTGAATTTGAAATCTCCAAGTCATGAGTTTCATTCTAGTTAAAACATTACCTTTATATGAAATTATACCCAACCTTCACTTTGATTCTTTTTTCCATCCAATTAATACTTCGGAATTATCCAAAATTCCATTCCATTTGCACCCTATAAACAACGGCAACAGCCACAAAAGTTCGTACATTTATTTCAAAAACCAAAAATCCTCGCTTCTTGGACTTGAGAAGGGAAGTAATTCGTTTTTCGGCAATTTGTTTAAACTTAGTCCGCAAGAGGGCCTATTTTTAACTTTTGTTATGTGCCAAGTTTTTGAGCAGAGCATGCTTATCTCATGTTCGACTTTGGAAATAAAATCACTTCCCTTTCCCAAAAATCCCGCGCTATGAGATACGCACCCACGTTTCTTTTTTGTTGCGGAATTTGGTTATTAGTCTGTCCGATTGCGATTTAATTTTAGAAATATAATATGTGCGAAGATCCGTTTGTTTTAGAAACAAATTCACTGCTCTGCTAGTTGCATTTTAAATGAAATCTTAAATTTGGACAAAAGGGAAATTAAGTTCGATGGTTTTAATTTTAGAGCATGTCGAATATAACTTAAAATCGTTAAAACACCCTCCGAAAAAACAAAATCCTTAAATTAGATTTCATCCAAATAGTTGGCAGCTACCAGGCCTCTTCGTCGACAAAGGTTGGAGCTCACGCTGATATAGAATCCGTGTCTTTGTTTTAACCAACTGGTTTTGCTTTTGTTAGAACTTCTGGAGACCCAAGCTACTTATAATATCCTTCTCGTATTTAAAGATGATGGTGGCAATTTGTCAGATCAACCCTGCAGCAGAGCAGATTTTTAAAAACCAACAAATAATCTGCATTGTCATCATCACTATCATCTTCCATTTTCCTAATGGCTGACGCTGATGTGCAGACCGTTGTTTCAAGCCCAAAGCGATTGAAGCTCATGATGATGGACCCAATTCATGTTTCAGAACAAAAGGCAAGTATAATACTACAATAATTAGGATCCTGAAAAGCATGCTTTCATTCTCAAATTTCAATCCAACACAGAAAAACATGATGTTCCACGCTGCGGTTGCATGAAATTTGTGGCTTCCGTTTTATAGCAATTGGATTGTTATGCCAGGGATATCATTCAATGAATACTTGTTAACCAATTATTTTAAGTTCCTGCAAATTTTTTCTTGAGTCTATACAAAAACCCACAATTAAGGTAGTTTTTCAACTTTTTATTCTCTCTTGTCATTGGGCAGAAAGAAATTGCAAAATCCAAGCAGCAGGCAGATGATAATTATTCAAGTGGAGAGGTGGAGAGTAAAGAAAAGAGACAGGGTGATGAGATTCTGGGGCTTAAGCTCACCAGAACATCTTCTCTGATGAACCTTCTTGATCAATGTGCCACATTGGACTCTAACAATGCAGGAAGCAGTTCAGAGACAATGGAAATTCCCCCCTCTAACAGCAAGTATACTGCCCATGTTCCTGGTCAGCATGCTAGCCTTGCAAAATTGCCATCAGATTCATCTCCACACTCAAGATCCAGTGACAATTCCAACCAAGACAAGGATAAGAGGAAGGCCACCAACTTCTCTGCAATTCTCATCAAGATAGGAACATGGGAGGTGAGCTTAAAAAAGCTTTCATTCCATATACATCAAGAGAAAGGATTGTAATATGTTTTGTTTCATTCAATCCATTTAATTATTTATTTATGCTCGTGTTGTGGTTGGGCAGAGAAGTGCACAGTATGAAGGGGAATTGACTGTGAAATCCTACTTTGCCAAGAAGAAACTTGTATGGGAGGTCCTTGAAGGAGGTCTCAAAAGCAAGATTGAGGTTCAGTGGTCTGATATCACTGCAATCAGAGCGAGCTGCCCAAGACATGGCCCTAGCACACTGGAGATTCAGGTACCTCAATCCGTTGATGGAACTTTGTCTGCTGCTACTTCATACATTACTAGATGTTAGAAATCCATGAAAATTGGAGTAGCCGTGAGGAATTTCATTTGTCATAACTTATAATATATTTGGACAATGGGCAGATCTCTAAACCTCCGTTGTTCTATAAGGAGTCAAACCCACAGCCGAGAAAACACACTCTGTGGCAGGCTAGCTCTGATTTCACCGACAACCAGGCCACGATTAGCCGGTAGAATCCCAAACCCCAACATCCCCTGTTATAATTCTTTGCAGGATTTGAAAAAGCTTCCCATTGTACGTTCTACAATGACAATTTTCATTACTACCCAAACAAAAAAACAAAAATCCAAAACTGATATCCCTGTTTCTTGTTATTTACAGACGGCATCTCCTGAAATTCTCACAAGGGGTGCTAGACAAGCATTACGAGAAGCTAATCCAGGCAGATCCACGTTTGTACGCATTGAGCAAGAAGCCATTCATAAGCGGAGACAGACCATTTTTTGATAAATCAAAGTACAGATCAGGAACAGATAACAGCAGCAGCATATGGCGGTTACCAGACTACATGTCTCGTGGGCTCAACCCTTGTAACCGTGGCAATCTCACAGATTATTCTTGCAACTTGTCAGGATTATCAGTGCAGACAATGGTGCCTGTATTCGACCATTTCAATCCAGAGGAAAAGCTCAACTCCAATGCGGATGCTTTTTTCTCCAGCAGGACCAATGCCAAAACTACTGTCACGGCTTCATGGACTCCAACCTCAGACAACATCCAGGAAATTGCGGAGTATCTGCTTAGCGACACTTCCCTTGCCATGTTAAATGTGAATACAAATGTAGCATGCCCTCCACAAAAACACATATTTTGAATAGTGCAAAGAAGTCGGTTGATCCGATCAATCCATCTTTTAATTAGAAATTCATTTACTGTCAGTCAGGAGGGTGCAGCATTAGAGATTGGAAAATGTCCATACAGGAATATAGGTGAAGTCACAATCATGGATAGCCTTGGGAAAGTATTGGTGCCGGTTCTCAGGATTAGTCTGTACATGGTCTTGACCATAATTAAGAAGAGACCGTAAATTACCATAATATCATCGGATGCCCTGCTGTTAATTCCTTGGTTTTCCCCGTCACTTCGGACAAGAGAGTAATAGACCAGTTAAATTGCTGAAATTATGCCCATAAATTTATAGTAATGCTTTAATATTACAAGTAGGGAGAGGATTATGATGGGCGAATAGATTTGATGTGGACAGTTTGGACCAGGCGGAAGCAAGCATTTTTGGCAATAATATTAATTCATTTTTCTTATCATGGATTATTCATTCTTTAATACCATGTTTCATTCATTCTTTAATATCATGGATTATTCATTCTTTAATACCATTGCTTATTAATTAAGGCGAGGACCTTTGTAGAAAGAGTATTCAGCATACTTTGTATATCAATCTACATTTGTTGCGGAAATTAAGTTGAAGTCTCTATTTTATTTTTTGTCCCTACCATTTGGTCTCCAACTACTTCATAAGCGGGTGCCTTGTTGAGACTTTGCATCATCAAAAAATGGTTATGAGTGGTGAACTCTAGTAGTATGCATTCAAGTGGATTGTAGTAGCATACCATAGCTTCTAGCAATTTAAAAAAAGTTTGGTGAATGCACTTGTTCTTTTATTTGAAAACTTCAATAAGGTGTTCCAAGTGGAATGTAATGTAAGTGGAAAAGCTATTGGAGGAGTTAGGCTTATGCCATACTTTAGTGAGAAGCTCAATGATTCCAAAAGTAAGTATTCTACTTATAAAAAGGAATTTTATGTCATCTTGCAAGCATTAGGACATTGGAGGCATAACCTGCTTCCAAAAGAATTTGTGTTGTTTATGGATCACAAGGCTTTGTAATTCATTCAACGATAATCTAAGTGCCAAGTATGTTAAGTGGGTTGAACAATTGTAGGAATACAATTTCATGATGAAGCACAAGTAAGGTTCCCAGAACAAGGTTGTTAATACCTTTAGTAGAAGAGCTTTTCTCATACATACATTTTTCAATAGAGGAGTTAAAGGCAAAAAACTTAAATTATAATGAAGATCCAGCTTTGAAGTTTGGAAGAGAGTTCAAGAAGGACCACAACAGTCTCATGATGATTACTAGGTTTTCATTCATTTGCTATATAAAAATCAAAAATTTTGTATACCACAAAACAATCTTCATGAAAAGTTAATATACAAGGCACACAACAATGGACTTTCAGCTCACATTGGCAAAAAGAAAAGCATAGAAAGGCTATAAAGATATTTTTATTAGTCATGGATGAGGGTGTAGATAAAAAAGTATGTTAAAGGCTGCTCCATATGCTAGCATGCTAAAGAGACAATCACCAATGCTAGTTTGTATAAGCCATTGCTAGTTCAAGAACATCCATGGTAAGATACATGTATCGATTTTGTTTCTAGTATTCCACAAAGATAAAGAGAAATGATTGTATTTTGATGGTCATAGATAGATTTTTGAAAATGACTAATTTTTTTCCTAAGATAGAATTCATGATAGCAAAAAGTAGCAAATTTATTCTTCTATAAGATTGTGAAGCTACATGGCATCCCACAAAGCATCATAAGTGATTAGGATGTTAAGTTTGTAAGTTCATTTTGGAAAACTTTGTGAAAGTATCTTGGCTACATATTACAATTTAGTCTTTCCTATCATCCTTAAATACATGGTGATGAGCAGCTAGGTATCCCTATGCCCAACCATATGAATCACGAGCGTTCACGCACGACTCGGTCGAGATCCGCAGACTGTAAGCACTTAACATACACCAAACTTCTAACCAGTGAAACCTTGTGTTAGAACGGTCGTTGTCATCCTAATCTCACTTGTGAGGTTCTATTACGATGGTTAAGTGAGACTAAGGCTAATGATTTTTATATCTTTTTAGTTATATTTTTGGCAACTAATTGTGGTATTGAAAGTAAGGGATAAACTATTATCTAATGTCTAATTATCCTAGTTTATGTTCTAACTACTCCTAGCATAAGTATCTGGTCCCATCTTCTGAGCACGTCCTAAGCATTTCCTAACACTACTGGGTTACCAGACGTTAAGCGTCACTGGGCTTACCAAGTGTTCGAATTATGTTCGAGATGGTCATACTTATGTCTTTAACGAACTACAAATGGACAATAACGATTGCAATTATAATAATAAAAACATAAATAATCAACAAGTAACTAGTAAAGCATCAACAAGTAATTAATAAACCATAAACATGTTAAACTATTAAATGCATGAAATAACTAAGTCCAAATGCTGCAAGGATAGCATGAACAGTTCGTCTTTATTGCCGTCACACCAATGGGCTCAGATACATCAATGCTTGAATAAAGATCCGATCGCTTTTCATACACCTGTTGTGGGCACTTGGAAAATATTCTATCTCTTGCGGGAGCAAACTACAAGAGTTTCGCTACAACTACTCAAAAGATGCCTAAATGAGGTAGAAGGCCCTCATATTTAGAGATCCGGGAAAGGGGGCTGCGTAAATGGGGCCACATCGACATAGGGTGGCTACGTCGACGGGCCCACGTTGACGCGGCCCCGTATACGTGGCCTAGTCGATGCATTGACTTTTGACACTTCATCATACCCCCACGACTAAGCAAAAACTCATCCTCGAGTTACTTTACAATTTGGAAGGTATGGATTCTTAGTTACAACACACGTAACTTAAACACATAAATGACACAACATGACTTTACCAAGTGCCCGAGTTATAGAGGAGGACAAATTACAAAAATGGTGGTGTTGAGAGACAAAATTGAACACCTCGCTAGTCCTCTGCAGTGTAAGATGATGTACAAAATCGCTGGAGGAGATCACACTGCCCCTAGGGGTGGTGGTTCTGATGGATCTTCTCCAACCTTTGGCCCATGCGTTGGTGGCAACACGGGTGTCAGTAGCCCTGTGGCAGCTGCAACTTCTATAGACAGCCGGAAAGCCTCTAAGAGAGCCCTCATTTTTCTTCTTTGCTTCTACGGTCGTTCACGGTCTAGGTAGCTTCTCCAATGTGTGCTGGAACTGGAATTTCCCAAGGGCAAGGCAGCATTGGAATGAGTTCTTTCAAATTGAAAAACCAAGCTGTAACTGTTTGCATTCAATATCAAACACTCAGATTGATGCTTGTAGTTGCTGGTAGTCACTCATTCTTCGGGCTAGGTCCTCCGCAATGGTACGTTAGCCTTCAAAGCTTGTACGGAGGACCTCGAGTTCCGCACTTGCTGTTGCCAGCTTCTGTTTTGTTGCCTTGTGCGCTTGGAACTCACCATCGTATAGGAAATATGAGGTGGCCACTTGTTTTTCTAACTCTGACCATGGTCTCCCGGCTGTGAGCATGGCCAGGTTTGCATACCAAAGGTTGGCTAACTCCATGTATTCTATCATTTCTTCAATTTGCAGCTCCTGTAGGTGGATTTCTGCTTTATTGTAGGCATTCAATCCATCGAAGATGGATGGCCATACATTGCCTCCTTCTCGGAGTTGCTGGAGTGCTTGGTTCATCTGGGCTTTAGTGACTTGAATGTGTTTCTCATTTACCTCCTTCTGCAATCCCTCTTGGTCCCTGTAATGATTTTTAACTCTTTCAAACTTTAGGGCCTTGTTCTTCCAAGCGACAATTTCGATTGCAAACTTCTGTCGTAATGTCCGAACCTCCTCCATTGACAAATTCTGATTCTTGGTAGCCAACCTTCTCATATCTGCGTTCACCCTAGCTAGCTCCTCCTACTGTTGATGGATAAAATCTTTCATGTGCACATTCTCTGCACCAACATGGCACATGTGATGAACTTCTGCAGTTAGCTGCATGTTCTCTTGGCGAACCTCTGCCAAGTCCTTCTCTAAGTGATATGCTTAGGTGTCTGCTATGGACATGTCTAGGATCACTATCTCCCTTTCATCCTCAAAAACCTGAAGTTTAAGTTGAAGTTGTTAAAAAGCTTCATCTCTGGTGATTTCGCGGTCGAGGATGGCTGGATCAGCAAGCTGGGCTCTTAATTGGGCAACCTTCGTTGCCAAGCGCTGGCAAGAAGCTTGAGCAACTTCGAGTTGCCCCTCCAAAACAAGGCTCTTGCCCCTTGCCGATAACAGCTCTAACTAGGTTGCAGTGATGTTGTCCAGAAGGTCGAAGACATCCGAAAGCGGTTGCCTAGTTCCTACCAGTTGGTCCAACATTTCTTCATGTTGGGTTGCATCCATCTTGCTATGTGAAGTTCTGGCAGACACCTGTACATCTTGTAGTCCATGGATGTTTGGTACAGGTGTTGCCGGTGCATTAAGAGTGGTAGCAATGGTATCAGCAACCACTTCGGCCGCAACTTCTTATCCCTGGTGCTGCATCACTAGGACCATCGCCCCCTCACCATCCTCCAAGCGTACCGAGAAAGTAACAGCATTCCCTGAGATTTCAGGGAATAACTGCTGGGTTGTAGTTGATACATCTCAGATGCTTGGATTTGTTCTGGTTGGAATGGGTGCTCGGGCGATGAAAAACATCGGCCATGCCCTTTCAAGAAAGCTAACTAATTGTGCCACTTAGTCCAGGTGGCTCATGGTAGGGCGATAGACCGAAGGATCATTTCCTCCACTAGTCCTACCAGATAGCTCTCGTTAACTCAAAAGCATTTCCCAGATCTCGCTGATGTATGTTGCTATTGTTTGCACTGGTGGTGGAGGTGGTTGCTGCTCTTCCTCTATCTGCATGGCGGCAGGCGTTTTGTCTTTCATCATTTCTCGCCACGAGGCAGTTGGGGCACGCCGGATGATGTCATTAGAATACCATGCTATCTCTGCCCATTTGCAAAACTTTCGGATTAGGCAGGGAAAGGGGAGAGCTCATCTTCCACGTTCATTCTCTGTGAACCTTTTTTCAATCTCCAAAAATAATAGCTGTGGAAGACTCATGGGAAATTTCCCACTCAAGGTGGCACACGCACAAGCGGAGAAGGTAGTGATTTTTCTTGATCTTACTGTTGGATTCAGATGGTAAGATGCTATCTTTGAATAGACTCTCTCTGCCATGGTCAAGGAGCCGAATTCCTTGTGCTCTACCTCGTAGCATCGTTTGATCCATTGCACCTTTACCTCTAGATCGGCCTGTTTAGGAATTTCCACCACATCTACCCCAGTTTCGGGCAACCCCAGAGCTTGTGCTATTGCTTCCAAAGAGTAAGAGACATATATGTCCTTGATTCTTACTCTTGACCTTGGTTGCCGATTCATCCAAAAGAGATATGTTTCTCCTAAGTACCACTTACCACTGGTTGTGATGATTGGACACATCGGAGAGTTCTGCAATTGAAGTCTCACATCTTCTGGAGCATGCTCGAGGAATGGTCCAAAATTCAACTCTTGGAGGACCGTCCGGTGCACCTTGCGTGGTGTGATAGCATCAAGGAAGGCTTGGGTCAAGGTGACCTCAAGTCGTGGTGCTATCCCAGGCGTCTCATCCCCTAGCGATTGCACATCAGGAATTTCCTCTTCGGGAATCTAGTGGACAGATTCCACGTCAGGTCGTTCGCGGAAGGGCCCAGTTGCATGGGAGTCCTCTACATACTCTGGTGGTTTCATTTCATGTCCCCTTCTCGTATGTGGGTGCTTGTCCCTCGATTGTGATGGTCCTTCATCCCTTGGGTGCCTCTGTTTGGGTGCCATCTGAAAATAAGCATAACCGTCCGTTAGACCATTCAAAACTAGCCTAAAATGGTCTATATATACCTTCTCAGTTTGACCAAGTTATGTTAATGGCACAGGCACACCGTTAAGTCTCCTGAAGTGTTTTAATTTAGGGGTTAGGGCCAAAGGTTTTGTAATTAAAAATTAATTAATTAATTAATTAATTACACAAGGGCACCACCCCCCATGACTAAGTGCATATCTCCGGTTGCGTAAAAAGGGCAAGGACAGGTTGATGCGGACACGCGATGGAATGTAGGTGCGGTGGGAAGGGTTAGGTAGAAAAAATGGTAAAAATTACCCTCAATTTGGACTCCAAATGATGAAAAAATGTAAAGTGCAGCGGGGTATATATAGGGGTTGGGTGCTACGTCGACGAGGCCGCGTATACGCAGCACTGTTCACCTATAGACCAACGTTGACCAACCCAGAAAATACCTGAAATGAAAAATTTGAAAAGCCAAATTGAGGCAATTGAAGCTTAGAAAAGGCCCGATCATGGCTGAAGATAAGAGGAAGGGAATGAAGTGCAAAAAAGAGACAAAATTGGAGAATAGGAGTCAAAAAGAACTCAAGAGAGGATGAAATCAAACGATGGGACACTGAAAACAATCAACCAAGAAATCCAAAGGATTGGAGGCTTAACAGGCAAAACCTGGAATAGGTAGGTGGGTTCTCCCCATAGCAGGAAACAGCCGTATAGCCCCTGCATACCCTCAACACCAGGGTCCGTGGGCCTGAGTGCCAATAATAGGTGGCACTAGTGAAGACTCCAAACTAAGAGAACCTGCCAAGGCATGGGAGACTGAAAGAAAACACGACGAACACACAACACATAAAAAGGGCATTGAGGTGAGTACGGAGAGAAGTGGGAATGGAAGGAGAGGAGAGAATGGAAATTCCGAATGTCGATCACATGAAACCTCGTGTGCAAGCATGGTTAAGTGACCTGGTAGAACCTTTCCTGAGATTAGACCCAAAACCATTCGCAAACAGTGACCTCGCAGCGATAGACGAAGTCCCAACCATCCCCAAGGAAACAAGAATGACCCCACAGAAAACAACCACTCCAGGAAACCTGAGAAGAGGGAAGTGAAATGGGACAAAGTTAGAGGGGACCAAGGAAGTCCCATAACAAGTACGTGTGGCCTGTGAGAGGTGGTCTAAGGGGTGTGCTTTGAATTCTCACTGCGATATGTGTTTTTTTTTCTTTTGTGCAGGGGAACCACACCATGCGAAGACCCATGTGTGTGTGCATGCATCCGACCAAGGTGTGTGCTTTGAATCCTCAGATTATTCTTTTGTTTTTGTTTGTTTTTTGCTTTCTTGTTTCTTTTTTTTTTGAAATTTTTTTTCAATGAGGACCACACCATGCAAGGTCAAACTACCCAAAAAATTTCGTGGAGAGAGACTTGGAGTGGTAGGAAATCCGTAAGGACACACCAGCAACCCAGGGAACAGAACAGAACAACGAATAAAGCATTCCCTTTGAAGTCACGCCCGATTCAAACCAGTGGGTCATCCCTCAGTCGAGGAACTACACAAGTCACACATTCATTAAAATGCTAGTTAAGTGAAGGGGTGGCATGTTGGCGACAAAAGGAAAACCATGGAATGGTGAATGGGTGGATGTCATGGACTCACTACTGAGTTTATAAGGTGGAAAATATGCAAAATCCAAGGACAACCATGCAAAGGCGGGAACCAGATAACTAGGAAGACGATTACAGTACCCATCGTAACGAAAATTGACTGTGCCAAACCATATGACAATGACAAAAAGTAAACAAAAAATAAACATGAAAAATGAAAAATAAAAAAATTGTGAAACAAAAATTTGTAAAAAAAAAGTGGAAAACAAAAACTAGAAAACAAAGAAAAAACAAAAATAAAAAAAAAGGAAAACAAAAAAGTGTAAAACAAAAAATGATAAAATGGTGAGGGGTGCAGTGAAACGGATCAGTAGGGATGAGGGTCTCCCCCACGACTAGGTGGAAAGGAGGAGATGAAAAAATGAAACATGGATGACTGGCTGATGACGAGGCTGTGGCACTGGTTGTGTGAATCTTGCATAAAGGTTTGAGTTGTTGGCGGTTAACCAACTATGTTCTGGTGGGATCCCCAGGTTTGTGAATTAGCAAGGCCCTGGAGGGGAAGGTTTCAGAGACAATATAAGATCCCTCCTATAGTGTCTGAAACTTTATCGGTTGGGATATATGTGAGGGGTTCGAGTACAATACCTTGTCTCCACGTTGAAATGTGACCTTCCAAAACCTAAGATCATGTTGTTTCTTCTTATAGACCTTGTGGGTTTCATTGGAAAATAGGGCCACTAATCGGTTCTCATCTAGCACAGTTAAATTGATTAATTGTTCTCGGTGTGCTAGTGGTAGGTCAAGGCCAAGGTCATAGGTGGTGGATAGTGTCCGATGTTCTGCTTGGATTGGAAGGGTTGGCAACTTACCATACACTAACTCATAGGGAGAGTACCCTACAGGAAGTTTCCAGGTGGAGCGATAGGCCCATAGGGCATCATTAAGCTTGGTAATCTAGTCCCTTCTGTATTTGCTAATTGTTCGTGTAAGGATCTTGGTAATTTCCCTATTTGTGACTTTGGCTTGCTCGTTGGCTTGGAGGTGATAAGGTGTTGTGAATTTGTTTGTTACCCCTAAGTATTACATGAGTTTTCGAAAAGTGACCCCTGTGAAGTGCATCCCATTGTCAGAAATGACTGCACGAGGCACTCCAAACCTGGTAACGATTTGTTGCTGGACAAATCGTGTGGTGGTGTTGGAAGAACAATCAATGAAGATGACCGCTTCTGCCCACTTTGTATAGTAGTCCACCACCACGATGATGTATGCCTTTCCATTTGATAAGGGAGTGATGGGCCCCATGAAGTCGATACCCTAGATGTCGAAGGGCTCCAGTGGCTGAATCCACTATTGAGGTCCCTCCAATTGGGTTGTCATCCCACCATCTTGTTGACATCATTCGCAGGAGCGGGCAAACCATTGTGCATCCCTGAAGAGTGTAGGCCAATAATACCCTGCAAGAAGGATTTTAATGACCATTCTGTGTCCAGCATAGTGGCCCCCATAAGGGCCCCCGTGAGCATCTTGGAGGATGCGCAGTGTATCAGCATCAGGGACACACCATCGAACCAAGCCATTTGCACACACCTTGTAGAGGTGGTCGTTGATTTCCATGAAGTGCTTGGCCTTATGGAGAAATTTTTGTTTCTGCTGATGGTTCCACTCTTTTGGCAGCTCCTAGGTTGTAAGGTGAGGATGCAGTTGAACCAAGGAGATTCCTTGGGTGCTTGAGGATCAACGACGCCTGTGAGGAGGAGTTCATCTGGAAATTGATCAAGTAAGGGCTCCTCCTCTTCTACCTTATCCCATCATAATTGAGACAAACGGTCAGTGACCACATTCTCGAACCCCTTTCTATCTACCATGGTCAGATCAAACTCTTGGAGAATCACCAGCCACCAAATTATGTAGGGACTCACCGTTGGTTTGTTCATTAGGAACTGGATAGCACTGTGGTCTGTGTGCACAAACACCTCGTATCCAAGCACATAGTGCTGGAATTTATCCAATGCGAACACCACTGCCATCAATTCCTTTTCGGTGGTGGTATAGTTCAGTTGTGCACCCACAATGCTACGGCTTGCATAGTGGATATAATACGGATGTTTCTGATTATCACACTGTGTAAGCACAGCTCCCAAAGCATAGTTGGAGGCATCCATCATAATGTGAAAGGGTCTGGACCAATCAGGTGCCTGTAGAACTAGAGCTTCTATGAGTTTCTGCTTTAGTGCTTGGAATGTGGACTTGCATTCCTTGGTCCAGACAAACGGAGTGTCCTTCTTTGTAAGCTCTACCAATGGCCGGGCTATCTTCAAGAAATGTTCAATGAAGCGCTAGTAGTAACCAGTTTGTCCAAGGAATGATTGCACATCTTTGATAGTACTTGGTTGACGAGTAATTCCTTGGATGGCCCTGATCTTTTCAGGGTCTACGCTGATCCCTGTTGATGAAATGAGATCCCCAACACTATGCCCTTTTGGATCATTAGATGGCTCTTTTGCCAATTTAGCCATAGATTGGTGTTTACACACCTCTTTAAAACTTGATCTAGGCGGTCCAAGGCTTGCTCAAATGTGGCACCATAGGTGGAGAAGTCATCCATGAAGACTTCTACACCATTGCCTATTTGTTGCTGGAAGATGCTCAGGACAAGGTGTTGGAACGTCGTAGGCACGTTGTATAGGCCAAAGGGCATCTTCTTATATGCACAAGTCCCCCATGGACTCATGAAAGTAGTTTTGGCCTGGTCCTCTGGTGCGATTTGGATCTGGTTATAACCACTATAACCATCCAAAAAAATGTAATATTGGTGTCCTGCGATTGTGTCCAACACCTAGTCCACAAATGGGAGCGGGAAGTGGTCCTTAAAAGTTGCCATATTGAGCAACCGGAAATCGATATAGACCCTTCACTTGCCACCTTTCTTGGGTACGATAACGAGTGGGCTAGCCCATTCGCTATCGGCGACTGAATAGATGAATCCCGTCTTAAGCAGTTGTTCGATCTCATCCTTTACTACTTGCTTCAACTTGGGATTCAGCCATCATTGTGGCTATCGCCGTGGCTTCATGGAAGGGTCAAGGTAGATCCAGTGCTGGCAGATCCTAGGATCAATGCCAGTCAGCTTAGGATAGGACCACGAAAATGTAGCAACCTATTTGTTTACCATCACCAGCAACTTTTGTTTCTGTTCAGGAGAAAGGGTAGCATTGATAATTACCGGCTTGCCATTTTGCAAGAATTCATACTCTAAGTGAGATGGTAGGGATTTTAGCTCAAGAGGATCTTTCTTGAAGCTCTTAGGGATCTCTAGCTTTCCCCAGTCATCAAAGTCATCAACGATGGAGGTCTGTTGATGAATCTCCTCCATCACATCCATGTTGTCAATGTAGGCTTGCACTAGCCCCTCAAACGGTTTCATGTATATTGTGCTGCTAGCAGGATCAACTGTCAGCCACTGGGTGCCTTCTTGGTTAGTGGTTGCTACATACAGGCACTGTTGAATTGGTGATTCCTTGGTATACCGACTACATGCTTGAATAGATGTCCGCTTAGCGGACCATGACTGCTACACACAGTTGCACCCTGAGTCACTGTATGCGATGCATGGAACTCTTTTCTTACAATCTTCCCAAAAGGATTTTCCTTTGAAATTTCTAGGGACAGATCTCAGAGTCCTAGTCATGCGTCCACCATGCCTAGCCAGGCTCTTCCCATGATGATTGGGAAGTTCCCCTTATAGTTTTTAACACGGATGACCAGGAAGTCAGCAGGGTAGGACCACCCACAAATGGTGGTCACAATGTCCTCCACCAAACCCAAAGGAACGGTGATGGATTGATCTGCTAACTTGAGCTGGATGTTGCTCTTATTTAGCAAGGGCAGGTTCTAGTTCTTGTACATGTCATGAGAGATTAAATTAACCCTTAACCTTGAGTCCAGAAGAGATTTTCATGGCTCGTTCCTAGCCACCTGAAGATATATGAGGGGGCTTCTTGGATCTATCAATTTTTGAGGAAGAGAACTAGATTTGATCCAGTCGATCATGGCACGTATGAGCATGACCGTCTGGACGTTGGATTGTGGCAGAGCGGAGGACTGCTCAGGCAGTATGATGGTAGAGGCGTTGGTAGGTTCGAAGGAACTGGTCACAGGCGTAGGTGAGGGTGTGTTTAGATTATTGGGCTGGAAGAAAGGACATTTGCGTGGCTTGGATTCCGGTCCACTCGGCTGAGGTGCTAGTTGTAAATTAACAACCCTCGTAGTGTTTTGTTGTTGTGGATGTGGCGGTATTTCTCCCTACATGGATGGAGGAGGTGGCAACTGAGAGGGATGGTGTGGAGGAGTGGCGGAAGAAGGTGACGAAGGGTAGAAGAGGTGTGGATTTGTCCCCTTGGGTGATGGAGATGCATGTCTAAAATATTCAGGGGGTGATAGTAACTGGGAAAGGCCGCATGACTGGAAGAGTCTCTTGGAGAGACCAGTTGCTGAACATAGTACCCATAAGGATCTGCTTGCTTGTAAGGGTACTGCTACCTTGGAGGTGGCATCCCCCATGCTTGTGGTTGCTGCCACTATTGAAAATATTCATATGGTTGCGGAGGAATTCCACTTGGATAGTATCCCTGCTATTGCTGGTGGAATTGCCTAGGGTTGCCTTGTGGATAAGGAAACCTTTGGGGTGTCTGCATCTACGCCAAATGAGGGTTTAAGGTATAGAACCCAGAATCTTGAAGGTGGGACACCATAGGAAAACATACCTTAGGATGTTCATACTGGCATATGCCACATCCATCATCCTCCTCGGTGTCAGAGTCTGCAACCTGTTCTGCTACAACAACTTTTCCCTTACCTTTATGTTGGGTACGTTCAGCTTCCTTCTTCCTGCACCAGTCACGGTCACTACCCTACTCTTTGTACTCTTTTGTAATTTTCAATACACTTTGGAATTTCTCATCCAAAGAGTCCCATATTTTATCCACCTTTGCCGAGCTTTCAGATGCAAACTTTTGTAACAGCAAAGTCTTTCGATTCACCACTGCTTCCAGTGGTGACTCTTCGTCCTCATCACAAAATCAAACCTTTGTTTTTCTAAGAGAAGGATCCCGATTGAATTCTTCAGCACTCTTCTTTTTTCTGAGTTATCCTTCCTCTTTGGCCACCTGATCTATGAGGTGCTGCAATTGATGGGCCCTTAGCTTTGACAGTCATCCCTTGGCGTACACACCAAGGGTCTTTCTCATTTCAAAATGGAGCCCATCAATAATGTGACGAAGCTGTGCCTACTGAGAATAACCATGACTAGGGCACAAATGCAACAGTGAGTAATACCTACTCATGGAGGCATTTAAGGGTTCACGATTCCCTTGTTTCCATTATTGGATTTTCTAACTTAGATTTGCCACTCTAGAATATGTTTGATATTTGTCATTAAAGATTTCAAGCATCGTACTCCATCTTCTGATTAATTCTGGCTCTAAGGATTGGTACCAACTTTCGGCTTCTTTGATGAGTGTTTGGGGAAATAGCTTCAATCATTTCTAGTTGTTATCAATATTTTGCAGGGTGCAAGCATCATGGAATGCCTGCAAGTGGGTCTACGGATCACAGTTGTATCCCCCATCAAATTTGGGGATGTTGTTCATGTCAACACGCTTGATCCAACTGTCCTTCATGTGCCTGCTTGGGATGTGAACTACCTTTGCAATTTGGAGCATGCTTCGAGTAGCTAACAATAGCTCATATGAATCATAATCCTGTTGGGAACTATGATGTCTATGACAATTTCTGCTACCCCTTCTTTCATGCTGGTGAGGGTCACGCAATTGGTCATTTACTTCCTCAAGTTTCCCTGCCCAAACCTACCTACCACCATCCTTTTTCTCTAGCCTTCCCTTGTGATGCTCAGAGCTTGAGCTGGAGGAAGGTGAAGGAGAGGGGGAGGATGGAGAAGAAGGAGAGGCATCGTCGTCGCTTCGGCATCAATCTTCCCATATACCTTGGTGATGACCACGGTCATCTCCTCCAGCTTTGCTTTGTGACCCACCATCCCCTTGAGGATCGTGGTCACTTGGAGGTTTGTTTTGGATGACTAATTGGAGGATATGCAGCCCTAGGTGAAGATCGGTCAAATGAGTATCATGAAATATGGGATCTCAATCGTCTTGCGGCCCTTGCGAGAATAAGGGATTACTAAAGTGTTTCCCCTTCTGTTGTTCATATCTCTCGGCTTGCTGCTGATCTCTTGTCTGTTGAGCTTCGGTCGGACGATAGTCCTGGTAGTCATGGTCCTTCATGACATACTCCACCACTTGGTCCTGGATGCCCAATCTGCCCAGATTGTGGTATAGCATCGCCGGAGCTGCTCGGTTGGGTGGTAGCACTATGCTACCCTCCATGTCTCGCCATTGAAGATGCTCATCCTGATGTAGGATGAATGTGAAATCAGAGACATATTCATCGGGATGTTTGTACACCACCCGACATTCTTGCGGCACCGGTGGTTCAAATGCATCTCTCCTGTGAGAAGACATATTGGACATCAGATGGTCCATATAACCAGTGTACCTTAATTAATTAACTTAAATTCGCCTAGCGTGCGAAAATATTTCCATCCTGGGTCCGATCCGATGACTTAAATGATAATTTCACTAAAGTTAGATGATGCATGAAAGACTAATAGTCCCCGGTGCCAATGATGAGTGGCTAGGTATCCCTACGCCCAACCATACAAATCACGAGCGTTCATGCGTGACTTGGTCGAGATTTGTAGACTGTAAGCACTTAACATACACCAAACTTCTAACCAGTGAAACCTTGTATTAGAACTGTCGTTGTCATCCTAATCTCAATTGTGATGTTCTATTACGATGGTTAAGTGAGACTAAGGCTAATGATTTTTATATCTTTTTAATTATATTTTTGGCAACTAATTGTGGTATTGAAAGTAAGGGATAAACTATTATC
This sequence comes from Gnetum montanum, assembly GCA_015680685.1. Taxonomy (NCBI): domain Eukaryota; kingdom Viridiplantae; phylum Streptophyta; class Gnetopsida; order Gnetales; family Gnetaceae; genus Gnetum; species Gnetum montanum. Next base: position 505,930 of record MNCI01033354.1, read on the forward strand.
TAATGTCTAATTATCCTAGTTTATGTTATAACTACTCCTAGCATAAGTATCTGGTCCCATCTTCCTAGCACGTCCTGAGCATTTCCTAACACTACTGGGTTACCAGACGTTAAGCGTCATTGGGCTTACCAAGTGTTCAGATTATGTTCGAGATGGTCGTACTTATGTCTTTAATGAACTACGAATGGAAAATAATGATTGCAATTATAATAATAAAAACATAAATAATCAACAAGTAACTAGTAAAGCATCAACAAGTAATTAATAAACCATAAACATGCTAAACTATTAAATGCATCAAATAACTTAGTCCAAATGCTACAAGGATAGCATGAACAGTTTGTCTTTATTGCCATCATGCCAATGGGCTCAGATACATCAACGCTCGAATAAAGATCCGATCGCTTTTCATACACCTGTTGTGGGCACTTGGAAAATATTCTATCTCTTACGGGAGCAAAATGGAAGAGCTTCGCTACAACTACTCAAAAGATGCCTAAATGAGGTGGAAGGCCCTCATATATATAGATCTGGGAAAGGGGGCTACGTAAATGGGGCCATGTTGATGTAGGGTGGCTACGTCGATGGGCCGACATTGACGTGGCCGCATATATGCGGCCCAGTCGACGCATTGACTTTTGACGCTTCATCACATGGGAAAACTAAAATAGTAAATAAAAGCTTGGACAATTTGAGACATTATCTATGTCATGAAATCCTAGATTATGGGAACGAAAGCTCTCTTAAGCTGAATTCATGTATAATAACTTAATGAGTCATAGCACCAAAGAGACACCATTTAATATTGTTTATAGTAAACATCCATGAGTTCCAAAAGCATCAATAGCAATACCCAATGAATTTGTGAAGGATCTTATGCAATTCTATGAGAAGTTTCAAGACCAAATTTAGAAAAGGAGTCAACAATAAAAGTTGCATTCTAACAAACATTGTAGATAGCTCGAATTTCAGTAGGGAGATCAAGTTCTAGTTCATGTTAAAAAAGGTGAGTAGCAACCAAAATTTGCCAAGCTACAACTAACAAATTTTGAGTCATTCCAAATTAAAGAGAAAATCTCTGTGAATGCCTATGATATAGACATACCATTCCACTTTAGATTTTCATCAATATTCAATATTATTAATATTCATCATTGGTAGTCATCTGCATGTACAAAAGTAAGTTTACTAGGATAAGATTCCACATCTAGCTCATGTGTGTAGTAAAAAACATCTAGTTTAGAAAGTAAAGGAGTGTAGCTCCAATAATTAGCTAAAAATTTATAACAAAAAGAATTCTAGTAAAGGAGAAGCTTATGATTTAGAGGTCTCAATCCAAGATACTTTTCAACTTGAGTATAAGTTGATCTTTATGAAAAGATACTTGATGTGAACATTTGCACAAGATGACAAAATTAAGCATTTGCACTAATAGCATTAATTGATTTTTCCTTTTAAGATGATAATGTTGATGTAGTAAAAGTCTTCACATGATTGTGGGATATGAATTGCAATGCAATGTCCATCAAGACCAACTACATTTAATTCATTCTTTAATATCCTTGCTTATAAATTGAGGCAAGTACCTTTGTAGAAAGAGCATCCAACATCCTCTATATATTAATCTACTATGTGAAAGCCTCTAGCATCTTTATGTCAGTTCATTCATATTTTCTAGGTCTAGGTCTTAGTATTTTTATGTATTGAGATATTTTGATTTACATGTGTTCTTTATATTTTTTGTAGAAATTAAGTTGTCAAGTCCTCTCCTTATTTATTTCCTATGCCATCTGATCTCTACTTACTTCATAAACTAGTTCCTTACTAAGATTTTGCATACCCTCAAATTCTTAGGTGAAATTCTATAATGTTTGTGAAGTTTAGGATTTATAAAGGTTTTTGGTTAAGATCATAAGAGTATTTAATATTTCCTATGCATTGTAATTTACTTGTTATGAATCCCTTGTTGTTGTTAGAAGTTAACATCCTTTCAGCTTATAAATAATTTCATGGCTTATGGTATTCACGAATCCTTTGGGGTTATGAGTTTGTAGCTACTTGTTGTGGTTTAATACATCCTTGTAGTTGTAATTTGTACACTTTGAACTTAAAAACAAATTCTATAATGTTTGTAAAGGCTTGTACACCAAGTTGGTCATTGTTGTAGCTTTGCTTGACTGATGTCCATAAATTTAATTTCTGCTTAAGTTGCAAAAGTGCATACACATGAACTATTAATATTTTTAAAGTTCATAATAATTTAAGGTATTAAGGACTATGAATCACTTATGAGAAGTTTAGAAGTGTTAAGAGCTATCATAAAGGGTTCGTAAGGTATACAATAGATGCTTATAAATAATTCCTATTAAATGTATAAGTGCTAGGGAAGTTTATATGGGTTTGTAAGTTGTGAACCATTAGGCTTTGAGAATGAATTTGGAAAAATCTAAGTTTCAAAAATTTTGAAGGTGATATAATAAAAGGTGAAAGAGCTAATAGTTAATTTGGTAATATATTTCGAAATAGCTTGTTTCATGCAAGCAAACTTACTATAATTAAAATTAATGGAATTACATTGACCTTGGTTGAAAATGTTTGGGAGCTACTTTTTTTAATGATATGTGTATACTACAATTTTTTAAGGCTCATTCCTGACCAAGCTATGTTGATGTTTGAGACATCCTTTTAGCCTCATAGATAAGAAATAGCTAAGCTAGTAGCAATGGAACATTGATTATGTAGAAACTTTATATAAACAAAAACCCTATGTAGAATTACTATTATATTCATAAGACTATTCAATACAAGGTTTGAAGAAAAACAAAGATGGTCATCCTTGTTATAGGTAAGGTAGTATGGATTCACTAATGTCCAAAAAGAACTACTTTTGGCACAAGTATTTTGTGAGACATTATGCACTTGTGCATACTAGGTATATGATACATTAAGCTATTCCCACCTAAAGCTAATGATGATTGAAACACTCTATAGTAATATTTGTATTTGTGGCATTTGAGATAGCAGGCTACATTATGGCTTCAATAATTTTGTATTCTTGTATATCCCAGATTTTATTTTTATACACAATAGAGACAATGTAGCCATCTCTTTTTTTCTTTAGTTATATATATCAGTATCTCTTAATGTTTTAATTTTGTTTCAACCTTTTTATAGCATGCAATGAAGCAACATTAGTAATAGAAATTGAGATCATCATGGGATCATTTTTATACATAGTTAATTATTATTGTAACAGTGAGATGTTAAAGCCTTTTGGTAATTAAAAAAATAATATTTTGCAAGTGTGTGAGTGTAACGTACTGAAATGCACAAATATAGGATAATAGTGATGCTTTATTGCACATGTTATATATTCAATGATAGTTGTTAAGACTAGTGGTTTGGCAAGTGTTATAGCATACGAAGTGTGGAATAAATGCCAACGCCACCTCAATATTAACGTTAACTTTAATAATGAAAAACTTCAATTTAAATAAAATATTAACATCAATGATGAAAATAATGGTGATGTTAAAAGAAATACATTTATCAACATTAGTTTATAGAAATTGTTATTGTCAATGATGAAAATTGTGTTAAGCTTTAGTGACATTAAGAGAATATGTTGGTATGAATTAGGAGTTGGAAAATTACATTCAAAATTATATCAATTTTTGCAAAAATAAAAATATCACATACATGATAAAATACATGATGATGTAACTTCATTTATTAAGGAAATGTACATGGAATGAGTGGTGTTATACAAAATTTACATGTGAGCATGTACTTAGCATTATTCAATAGGATACTTAATTAGAGAATAACTCAACAAAAATTAAAGGGTTCACTCTCAAAAAGTTTATGACATCTTCAAAACTTTCTACTAGAATATTCTCTATGATAACATGTGTTGTTGGTGGTAGATGTCATGATGGTTAATGGTTTGAAGATGCTAGTTACATTAATATCTCCTTGATAATTGAAGGATTCACTACCAAGAAGTTCATAACATCTTTGATGCTCTTATGCATTACTCTAAGAAAATTCAAAGATGCTTGTTTTGTTGAAGGTACTTTCTATATTAATGGTTCTATTGATTTACAATTAGTAGTATTTCTTGAATTATCAACTTAAGCTACTAGTTTTCATGGGTCGAATTCATTGACAATTAGATAGGCATCAATCTATTCTCCTCGTTAATCCTAGCCTTCACTAGCTTCCTTTCTTATTTTCTTGTACCTCTATTTATTAAAGGATAGACATATCTTTAGACATTACAAGGACTTAACTTGAAGTAGAGCCATGAACATAAGGCCTATAGTCTATATCGTTTCTATTTCCCTAATAGAAAGTGTAAGATATTGCGATTTGTGAATAGTTAGTGATCATGTAATTCATAGTGAAAACCATCTCTTTGCACTTTTAGTGATGGGTAATATGAGTACATGTTAAGGATTAAGATGCTTCAATAGTGAATCTTGGTATTCTAGAAAGTTAATAATGACATATTGTGGGTTGAGATGATGCATTGTTCTAGTGTAGATGATGCTCATGATTATTCCCATGTTACCATTAACTAATCCTACTTCCTTCCATATGTTTCATGTTATCAGAACCTTTGCATCTTTGAGAATTATCACCTCTAGGTCCAAGTCATCATCATTAAGGTACATGAATGTCAACAATGTAGCTTCAGTAAGACATCTAGTAACTAGCTCATCAAGGGTTTATAGCTTGATTAAGTTGTGCACTCTCACTTTGTCATTGATTGAGTAAAGATGCAATGCATCTTTGAAATCATCCCATTCACTTGACATGTAAGTAACATTAGCCTTTTCCATCAACAACTCCCAATCATCATATGTTGAAATTTTACTTTGTATATTTGCAAGCTGATACTTGAATCAATGCTCATCTAGGTTACTTACATCTTTCTTATACATCTTGTCCAATATGGTGGTGTCTTGAAATCTTTTTAATAATTGGATTAAGAGTTATCTATTTCTATACTATGGGAACTACTTAACTAGAGGGAGCTATTATTGCAAAATTTTTATTTTACAATCTTACAATAACACCTCCAAAAATTAAACATTTAGATTTTAACTTGCAATCATAAAAGATCTTTAAAGTAATATAAACCTTCATAGCTTGATAATAATGAAACAAAGGTGCACACTTTGCTAATAAAATATGGACTTAGCCTATTCCTCACAATCTAGAAATGATAGAGAATGATGATAAACAATAAGAAATTCAAGAAATTTACATGTGAGAAAATGATAGTATAAAGTATAAAAAGATAATGACTTATAAGCTATGTAAGAGACTAATATGGAGGGACATGGAGGGACAAATAACAAATAAAATTTTTATTTCATGCATTTTAAATAATGAAAGGGATTTAAAGAATTAAAATTAGGTTTTAGTATTAATTTAGGGGTCAAAACATGATAAAAATGAAAAATTTGGATGTCTTATAATTTGTAAGATGGATAAGAAACTTGCTGGTGGCATCAGATGTTGAATCAAAGCCTAAAAAGCATTATTTCTCGAGGTTGATTGGTTAGTGACATAACGTAGTGACACTAATGCTAACATGAAAGTTAATGATGTTGACAATGAAGTGAGTGATACTAGGTAGTGATACAAACACTAATATGAACATTAATGATAGTGTTTGGAAGGCAAAGGACTCCATGAAGTCTAGCATGGATGCTAACAAATACCTAACAGAGCATTGGAGACACTATGGATGGCTAAGGAGTAACCAATAACATTGATACTAATGTTCTTACTTTAAAATTTAAGAAATATCTTTGGATCTTGGAAAATTAGCTTAAATTAAGTGTTGGGACTTGATACTTATAATCTTAGAATTGTCCAAAATCCATGGGATTCAAAAATAAAAACTTGAAGTTCACATTTAGAAAACTTAGTGATAATGAACTTGTTGAATTCTACAATCCAAGCTTACTTAAATGATAATAACCAAAACAAATGCATAATTAAACAAGAAAAGAGAAATGATTTTATTCTTACTTAAAAAGAACATAAATATAAAGCATAAAGTAATCCATTCCCAAGGAAAGATTAGTAATCAAATCAAACCCTTACTTCACACTTAATGCAAAATGAATATCAATGATGATCACTCACTCACTTAAAATCACTCAAAGGTAGGATGGATGGATAATATTTCTCTCTTCAGTTTCTCTTATATCTTCTAGTCTTTATTTAGCCTTTTGAACTATTTTTTTATCTTCTTAATCATTGGAATGCATTTAAAAGTTGCACCTTCTATAAAAACTGATTTTTTTTCGAGTTGCAAGTGATTGCAATACATAGTAGTCCTTGTATTTTATAACTTGTGATGGGACCATGTTCACACTTGGTTACACTAGTAAAAGTCATGATTTTCCTATCTCTGTTTCTCATGAAACTATGATACCACTATGATCTCATAATACCCACAACCTAGAAACTATAACACATTCTGATGCTTAGTGACTTGCAACTTAGACTCTAAGTTAAACACTCATGAAGTTATAAATTACAATGAAACTATGGTAGACTGTGATATGTAATTACTTGCAAGTCCTAACTGAAATTGACTACAAGCCATAGTGACCTCATAGATATTTTTTAATCCAAAAAAAGGAAAAAAAAAACACACACACACACACACATAAATTTGACCATAAGTAAATATTAGTAGGCTATGATTCATAGTTTCTCATAGAAGCATATTGCAACCAACTATGATCCTTAATGTCCTTGTAATTACCTATCCAAATCATACAAACTATTGAAATGACTTTGAAAAAACTAACAAAGATAAACATGCAACTCTTACTATAACTAGGAGACATTCAAAATAATAATTACCTCTAAAACTATGTTGATGTTTTTATTAACTCATTCACCCTTCAAAAAAATCATCTTCTTTGTGGGGTTATACTTGGTGATGAGTCGTCATTTGGGTGACCGTGATATCGCGTATGCGATATCGTGGCCTGTCTCCTCATCTATAAATAAGAGGTAGACAGATGAGTTTGAGAGTTAGTTCTTAGTTCCTTATCCAAACTCTTGTAGTTTTTCCTTCTTAGAGTTAGAATTATTTCCCAGTGTATGCCCACAGTGTGGTGATTGTAATTGTACAGCATCCTTATTCGAGTGTGATGTACTTGGACACGCACATGACTGACAATAAAGATCAAGATTACTTCATCATTGCAGCATTCACTTAGATTAATCATTTAATTAATTGTTATTTACTGCTTTCCTAGTTAATATATTCTCACCCTTAAAACTCATGTTAAAACGTGGAATGAGTACGACTTGATTACNATTCCACAACTAGTCTATCTGCGGAGTTTGATCAAATCATGCATGTAACGCTCGTATTCGTATGGTTGAGTGTAGGGGTACCTTGCTACTCATCACTTGGGATAGCATTTAGCCCACACAAATCCAAATTATTCTCATAAACCCAAACATCATTCTCAATCCCTTCATCACTCTAATGCACCAAGTACTCATGCATCTTCTTATCTCTTGTTCTTGTAGCCTCTCTTGTTTATAACCCAATTTGCTTCCTTAATGTCTTGGATGAATTTTGACCTTCAATTGAACCTTTACGGATTTCAAGACTATCCTCTAGATTTGATGCAAGAACATTGTCAAGATATGGGCTTAAATCTAAAACATTAAACATATAAGAAATAGGAAGATCATTAGGAAAATTAATCTCATAAGAATTTGGATTGATCTTGGACCTAAATCTAAATGGACTAATATCCCTTGTCTTGGCCTTGTAAAAGTACATATTCTTCTACCTTTCCTTGCTCAAATAGATCTAGTCATTGTCATCAATTTAAAATTTAGTTGTCCTCTTGCCCTTATTAACCTTGAAAACACATCCTTTACCTTCAACTTCAAGTGATATTTGACTTATTCTTGTAATTGCTTCATTTGCTCAACAATATTAAAGCTTAAGAAGTTACAATCATTAATCATTCTTGATGAAAAGTCATGATTTACCATAAATTAACTTTTACCAATGTTGATGTGGAAAGCATTATTATATGAAAACTCAACATGAACTAAGAAAATTTTCCAACTTTGAGGTTGATCCTCATATAAGCACCTCAGTTTCTTCAGAAAAGATTTATTAACCACTTTAATTTTTCCATTAGTTTAAGGATGATAGACAGTGGAAAGAGACAACTTACTTGCTAGTAATTTTCAAAGTGACATCTAAAAGTAACTAGTGAATTTGGCATTCATATCACTTACAATATTCATGGGAATATCATGCAATTTTACTACATGTTGCATGAATAAATGAGCAATATGAAAGGCATAACTACTTCTCTTACATGGAATGAAATAAGCCATCTTAGTAAATCTATCCATAATAACAAGTATGGGATCATGACTAGAACTTGTGGAATACCACAAATAAAGTCCAATGAAATAATTTCCTAAGGAGTGTTTGGGATTGGTAAAGATAAGTAATGAACATCCATACCTTTCCCACATTTGAATTTTTGGAAAACATAGCATTCTTTCACAAATTTAGCCACATCTTTGTACATACCTGCCTAAAATTAATTTTTATCATTAATTCCAAAGTTTTTATTTTGCCCATATGTGCAACTATGTCACTATTGTGCTTTTACTCAAGAAGCATGAATTTGAAGTCATATTTGAAAATAATGATTTTTCCATCTCTAAATAAAATACCATTCTTGACATGATATGCCTTCCATTTATCAACCCTTCCTAATAACGGAGAGTTTTATCTTTTCTAGATTTCATCAAAATTAGTATCATTGGGATACAAATGTGTAAAATACTCAAACCTTTCTACTTCTACATTAGAATGAGTAATATGAATTCTATACAAAGCATCAAAAACAATGTTTTACTTGCCACTTCTATGTTTTAAAATAAAATGAAATTCTTGCAATTTCTCTACCCAATTTATATGCTTAGCACTTAAAAATCAAGAATTAGAGTGCTCTATGATTAGTTAACAAAAGAATTCAAATATTATCAAGTAATGATTTTAATGCTTGAAATCTTGAAGTATATCATATAATTCCTTTTCATATGCACTATACTTTATCCAGAGTCATTTCAGTTTTTAGAAAAGAATAATATTGACTTACCATCTTGAGAAAGCACACCTCCAATAACAAGCCCACTTACTCAAGTACTAATAAATAAGACAAATGTACAATTGAAAAAATAATAAAGAAATGATTTTATTCTTGATGAAAAATAATATGAACATAAAAAATGAAGAAAGTAATCCACTACCAAGGAAAAACAAGCAATCCAATCAAATCCTTACTCCACAATAAATGTAAGTACATCATTAATGATGATTACTCACTTACTTGCAATCACACGAAGGTAGAATGACTAAACAATAAGTCTCTCTTTAGTTTCTCTTACATCTTCTAGCCTTTATATAACCTTTCCAATTGTCATTTTATCTTCTTGATCTTGAAATGCTTTTAAAAGTGTTATCTATTACTAAAAATGAAATTTCTCTAGAATATGAGTGATTGTGACTCATCGTTGCCCTCATAGTTTCTAACCTATGATAGAGCTACATTTGCATTCAGATGTAATGGTAAAAACCATGATTTTCCTATATTTATTTCTCATGAAACTAAGGCATTGGTACAACTTAGTAATGACCTCATGATACCTACAACCTAAATACTATGATGCACTATGATCCATGGTGACTTGTAACTTAGACTGCAAGCTTAAACTCATGGAGTTACAAACTAGAATGTGACTATGGTAGACTGTGACATGTTGTTGTCATAAGTCTTAATTGTGACTCATTATGAACTGTAGTGATCTCATAGGTTCTTTTCTTACATGGAAAAGCACATGAATTTGGACATATAATTGACTATGGTAGGCTATGACCTATAGCTACTCATAGAAGCAGGCTAAAAATCACTACAACTTGTAGTGATCTCACAATTACCTGCCTAGGTCATATAAGTTGATCAAATGAATTTGATCAAACTAATAAAGATAAATATGCAACTCTTTCTACTACCAGGACACATTAAGGATCCAAATTTTCTTTAATAGTGTATTGATATTTTTACCACTTTTTTTCCAAAATGGTAGTAAGAAAAACATTAATAGTAGCATTAACATAAATACTAGTTTCACGAAAATGATAATAAAACTTTATACCATTATTTTTGGGCTTATGGAGAACCTAATGATGTTGGAACAAATGTTGGATATCATGGGGATCATCAGAGAAAGTTGCTAGAATATTATTGATGCTTAAGATGATACCAAAAATCAAGATTTTGAAGGTCTTTCTATTAGCAATGTTGGACACTAACAATGACACTGGTGTTGACATCATTGTAGCATCTAGGGAACTTTTTACCCTTTTTCAATCTCTTGGAATCATCCTTGATGCTAGAATTGATGCCTACCATCATGGATATGGTTAGGACTAAGCATTAGCATCATTAGATTAAATAATCACTAATAAAAATACCCTCAATATTTCATTCTCTAATATCATCTCAAGTGTCAACAATCTTTCAACACTTAGTTCTAACCATTCCCATGATGGAAGGCATTAATTCTAGCATTAACAGTAGCTCCAGTAAGTTGAAATAAGGGTTAAAAGTTTAATTGATGTTGATGCTAGTGTCACAAATAGGAAAATCTTTAAAATTTCAATTTCCAACAGCATCTCAAGAACTAGTAGGCTTCTAAAAGCTTCTTTTGTTAATTCCCATGATTCCTAGAATCATTTTGAATGTTATCAAATATTCTAGAAGCCTAAAATAACGATCTAAAGTTTCACTAACATTTTAGTGATGATGATATCATGTGTGCATTAGCATCATTGCCAACATCAATGCTTTGTTTGCCACTATTTTAGAAATTTTAAGTTTTCTAAATGTTAATTTCAAGTTATCACTTTTAAATCCTATGGATTTTCAACAATTAAAAGTCTTTAAATACTGGATGTCAACCCTTAATTTAGTTATTTGTTAAGATCAAAAGCTATTTTTGAATTTCACAGTAAGCAAGAGCATTAGTGTTAATATCACTAAGTATTCCTTAGGCATCCCTAGCATCTCTTTCTCTTCCTTAGGTCTTTCTTAGCGTTTGCACCAACCTTTGCAGATTTTGTTACCTTTATGATGTTATCACTAATGTTCATATCAATGTCAACATTACTACCCAATGTTACTAACTCCATTGTTGGTGTCATAGCCTCTAGAAATGACACTTATTAGGTTTTAATTTGATATGTAATGCCAGTGGAAAATTGCTTACTCATCCTACAAGTTGTAAGACATCAAAAGTTATCATTTGTATTTTGTTTTACATTATCCGTCCAACCACACACACCCCCCCCTTCCCCCCACCAAAAATGAACAAAAGACCAACACTTGATTTTAAATCTCTAAACCTCTTTCATCATTTCATGCATTTTGCATTGTATGCAAACTGCCATTTGACCCTCCAAGTAAGTTATTGTCTATTATTTAAGCAAATGAAGTATTCTTTATTCTATGGAAAGGGGAATTCTGAATCCCTTCCCACATATTAGTCTTCTAGAAAGCTTATAACTCATCTCCTTATACTTTTAACTATCATTTTATCACACACAATTTTATTAAATTTTTTATCATTTATCATCATTTTATATGGTTTCTAGATCTTGAGATATAGGCTAAGTCTATATTCAATTGGAAAAGCATGCACCTTCATTTCATTATTGTCAATCTATCGAGGGTTATATCACTCTAAAGATCATTTATTATCTTGGGTTAAAGTTTGAATGTTTAATTCATGGAGGTGTTATTTTAAGATTATAGAAGAATAATTTTTTAGCAACATTTTTGGTGCTAGAAGGAAGCCATAGGTTGTTTTATTTTCATGAAACCCTTCTCTTAGGAGCTCATTGGTCCTTTCTAGCTTTTTATTTTTATGTTTCATACACATTGATAATTTCCTCTAATTGAAAGTTATCTTTTTATTTGCACTTTTTCTTTTATCTTTAAGTGTGTATAGAAATATACCTCATTAAAAATTAAACATGATGTATAGCTAAGGATCTAACTCCTCTTAAGACTCTTAGGTCTATAAGTTAATGGAAATGCAAAAATCATGGGCATTCATGATGTCATGAAATCTCATGGCTAAAAGATAACATGTGCTAAGTGAGAATTGAAACACCATAAAGATTTGCATGTTATAGTCAATTTTCATCATGTAGCTTTCATCCCATGAAGCTTAGGCAAAAATTCATTGTAAATGTGAAGATTGTAGTCCATGGAGAGCAATCTCACATATCCCATGCTTTTGGGGTTGGAAAATGCCTCATAATTGGTCAAGGCCTTATTTCGTAGGTGAAAAAGTTCACCTAGTGTCTATATTTGGGCTTTTAGGGAGGGAGGGTGTGGTGGGTGGGGAAGGGGGATCAAAATTACCTTTGAGAATGCCAAAAATGACAATTTGATGGTTTTTATGGGGGTATACATTTTTCTACATTGGAAACACTTTTAGGGAGATAAATCTTACCTATGCCCAATGTGGAGGAGTGGGGGGTTTAGCTTGGAAACTCCCCTCTCCATAGTGTGGAAACTACATGTCCCCAATGTGAAAGCCAAGAAAGCTAGATTTTAACACTCCATGCATCCCAACATTGACCACTCATTCCAGTAAGGATGGCAGAAGGCTCAGTGTGGAAGATCTATCTTCAACATAGAAGGTGTCCCCTTGTTACTATTTATAGTAAATAGAATGACCATGGGGAGAAGGTACTTACCACATATAGTAACCCCCCAAATTTGGGCACCAATCTCACCTGTATGAGGTAGAAATTTGCAGCATTTTGACAGCCAATTTGTAGCCATTTTACATCCAAATTATAGCCATGTTGCAACATGATTCATGGCCTAAAACCTATAAAACCAACCTCAAAAATCATTTAGGGGTTCAACAATTTTTCTCAAGGTTCCACACTATGGAAATCCTATACTATTTGCATTGGTTACACAATTTTTACACAACTAAGCAATTTGTTCATAATTCTACACTTAGGCATTCTCATGCACTCAAGAGTTCTTACAAGTTTCCACACTTGTATCCTCTTGAACCCAATGTAGAAACCCTATGACCTTGTGACCTTATAACCTCCTTCGAGACTTGTGAATTTTCAAGCTCCATGTTGCACTTCTAGGATTCCCAACTCCCCATGTTGAGCACTTGGATAGCCTATATTATTTACACTTCTCAACCCCCACCATAGCCAATGTTCCATATTTGGAGTAGTAGCACAAAATGTTTGATAGCCTAAAGAGTGGTAGGACATCTAGCTCATGGAGTTGATCACATTAACTTTAATGGACCTTAAATTCCTATCCAAAGTGAACCTCCTTGCTGCCCATTCAAGCACCATTTGTATACATTTCTCTAAGTTATTCTTTATTTTTTTCTCAAGAAAGTTTTAAGTTCTAGGTTTTGTGTGTAAAATATATTCATTTTTTTCTATGCATTATTCAAATTTATTATCAGTTTTTATTACCTTGTTTTGCATTTTGTAAGTCCCTAGTTGCCTGTTGAACTAGCGACGACACCCCAAATCCCATTTTTTCCAAAGGCCCTAGGGATTCATGGGTTAAGGACTACTGCACTAGATCCATTGGTCTTTCTGGTGATCGATTTTTCTGGTCACAACAAGAACTAAAAATTATATTATTAAAAATAGAATTATGAAGAATGTCTAAGTACAAGAGCATTAAAAACTTGGAATCATTTTACCAAATGTTAACCATCCAAAAAAGTTGGATAATTAGAAGAGAGAAGCTCTTGCAAAATATCTTCTTATTAGAGATAAGATCCATGTGCTTATGATTTCACAAATACTACAAAGAAATGTGATCATGAACTTTCTTGTGTTTCATTCAAACATTAACTTTTACATTAACTTCTAGTCTAATGATCAATAGAGTGAAGCTAGAGGATGTGGGAGTATTTATAGTGATGAAAAGGATTAATAAGTTTTAATGATTTTTGGAATATTTCATCAATCAATCCTAAATCCATAGTATATTCGTTTCATTAATTTCCCTAATATTATTAGTCATCCTACATCTCAATGCATCCTTCCTAAAGATCTCACTACATATGCATCATTCATTGTTCCTCTTGTAATCATTCTTTCACTAGCATACAACTTGTTGCTCAACACTACTAATGTAAACCCACCTCCACTAACATAAAACCTCACTTTCTTGTTGAACTTTTTCTAACTCATGAAAAGTTATTCATAGGTCTAATGAACGTAAGTTTTACTTTCATTCCTTCTAGATTTTTAAAATTTTATCCAACTTAATACTCCTTCATTGATGTCATTTCCTTCTATTGCAACTTCTCAGTATGTTCTTCCTATCATGAACCTTGTTCTTAGTAAATCATCCATCCCTAACATTCTTGATGTTCCTTTTGAACTTATGCTATTATTTCAAGACCTATCATCATGACTCTAGGCCAATAAAGATTAGACTAGAAAGACCACATCCTTGCATGGAAAATGCCTACCAATCTCCATTTTCAACTTCTTGTTAATCCCATCATGATTGGAAAGAGGATGAAAAACATAGCTCGGAGGAACAACATGAAGAGGAGGATGAATTTAGGGTAGAATTTGAGCCTAAAAACATCCTAGGGGTGTTGTTCCAACAAGTAACCCCCAAGGCCACGAAGCCTTCCACTCATGCCTATCTTCTCCATGGGCATGGTGTCACCATCTTCCACTCCCTCTTATCCTACCATGGCTAATCCCACACTGGTCATAGCCACACATCAAACTCAATTGATACCACAAACTATGACCTATAATCCATCTAGAGGAGGATGAATTTAGGGTAGAATCTGAGCCTAAAAACATCCTGGGGGTATTGTTCCAACAAGTAACCCCCAAGGCCACTACACCTTTCCCTCATGCCTATCTTCTTCATGGACATGGTGTCATCATCTTCCACTACTTCTTACCCTACCATGGCTAATCCAACACCGGTCATAGCCACACATCAAACTTAATTGATTCCACAAACTATGACCTATAATCCATCTATTCCATTTTCCATATGGCCTAGTTTTGTGCAACCATCAATGGTGTTTTTCACCACCACTAATCCACTTACCATCCATGTGGGATATACCATGGGATCCCAAGTAACTCAAGGGTTACATGCCCTATTTATCTCATTTGTGCCTCAATTACCATCACAAACATCCTTCTGCTTGTTTGGCACACAAGCTACAACCATAATGTAGTCATTTCCTTCTGTTTTGCAACCCATAGTGATGTCACAAGTTTCACAACAAATGTCATAACCTGTCATAACCATATGTGCAAACCCCACATACAATAGGACCACCATAGGACCTAGATTAAGCTTTCCAAATGATCTAAGACCTAACAGAGGAGTTGAAGAGGCTTAAAGCCTATACTTCACAAAATGTCAAGATTATGAAATTCTACCATGATGATCCCATCAGTCTTGTGGTCTCACCCTTGATACTTTCTCCTAGTGTCTATATTCCTCAATTTATCAAGTATAATGGAGATGGTGATTCCAATGCTCACCTTATCACATTTTGATCCAAATGCTTATTCTTATAGCCATGGCCTCATACCATCATAGGGATTTTCCCCATGTCTTTAATTAGGAAAGCACTTGATTAGTATCACACGTTACCCAGAGGATCCATATCCTCTTTGGAGGACTTGATTGTCAAGTTTGTCAACCGCTTCAAGTATAACTTGAAGCTTGACACAATGCTTAACCAACTCATGAAGGTTGAGTAGGGACCTTTAGAACCTATGTAGAAGTTCATCCAGTGGTGGAATGGTTTGCTAAATGAAATATTAGAGTATATATTTGAAGCCCACCTATTGACCATATTTAAGGGAGTGGTTAATGACTTCATCAAGTCTAACCTCTACTACCTTGACCCGTGGTCTCTCAGCCAAGAATTTTCTTAAACTAAAAATATAAAGGATGTTGTGGAGGCCAGTCATGATCTAACCTATGTAGCATATAAAAATCAAAATACACATAGAGATAAAGAAAAAGACAAAATAAGACAATACAACTATAGCAACTATGACCAAAGAAGCAAAGATCACAAACTAGGGGTAAAGGGCCAATCCACCCAAGGCCCCCACTAATGATTGTAATAACCAACCATCAACCTATAAAGCCATTGCATTGATAACAACCAAATCCAATTTCAAAAGAAAGGATAGGTCCAAATACACTACCTTACCATTAAAACCATGAGAGTTGTTAGAAAAACTTTTGAAAAGTGGGTGTGTTTAATATAAATGGATGTCTGAAGCTTCTTGAAAAAAGCATGATAGGATTTGTGAAATAACCAAATATCCCACTAGAGTAATGAAANCACAACCAACTGTAGCCCAAACAACTACACAATGACTTCTTGTGGTGGCCAATGCTGTTGCCTCTTCTTCATAACCAACGACTGACAACCAAAAAACATCTACCAAGTAAAGGAAGAAGCATAAGCAAAATCTTGGTAGCAAGGATGACAAACAAATGGAGGCATAAAAGGAAGTGGGTCCATCGAAGCCCACTCCTATTTTAGCTATACCCATGACCTCCTCTACTCAACCCCCTTTATCTAATAAGCCACAAGAGGATTGAGAAATCCAGAACTAAAATAATGAGGAAAAGCTTCAACAACCACATCCTACAACAAAGTTTACATTTTGGGGTGCATGGAGAAAGTAAACTTCAACCAAGGTGATAAGTCCACGACTAATGATAAAAAATTCCTTAGTGCAATATACCAAGTTAGAAAATGCCTCAAGTAGAAAGAAAAAACTTTAAGCTTGTATGAACTAATCATGACTTCCTCCACACATTGTGAGACATTGGTCAAAATGTTGATCTCTATCCCCATTAGTAATGACATCCTTGCTAATGAAGAACCCATCCATACAGTGATGGTTCCTCTCTCGTGAAGGGTACAGAAGTCAACACCCCTAGTATTTGGCAATAGCGAAATCAAGGCCAATCCCCAAAATGGGAAATTGACTATGACCCCTTTATTTATAACCATACATGTAGGGCATTTTAAAGTGCATTGGATGCATGTTGATGATGGATCCACAACCAACATCATCGCATGCATCATTGTTGAACGCTTGGGCCTAATTGAGTAGATACAACCTACATCAACTGCAACTTTAAATCCTTTAATGGATCAAGGGTTGTTGTTAAGGGGTCTATCTCCTTAGATTTTGTGGTAGGGAAACAATTCCCCACAACCACAAAATTCTTAGTGGTGGAGGAAACAATAGGGTTCAACCTTATCTTAGGAAGATCTTGGTTGGCTTAATTATGAGCCATGTCCTCACCCATACATCAAGAAATTCACCTTCCTTATGAGGGAGGTGAAATCATCATTCATGGTGATAACACAGTTTCCCTTGCTATCAACAATGTGAACATAGAGCAATGGTATAAAGTGGAGCTTTAAGAAGAAGCTCCCAACCATGAAATTCAACAACCCAAAAGAGAAAAACAATCCAACAATAACAATGATAAGCAATGGGATGCATCATGGAATGAACTTCCTTTTAACATCATTAGCGAAGGGGATGGTGAATATAAGCTTGTGCT
Organism: Gnetum montanum; assembly: GCA_015680685.1. NCBI lineage: Eukaryota > Viridiplantae > Streptophyta > Gnetopsida > Gnetales > Gnetaceae > Gnetum > Gnetum montanum. The sequence goes on from MNCI01033354.1 coordinate 523,665, forward strand.
AAATATAACTTACTCATTCCCTAATCTTACAAATATTAGGAAGAATTTGCATAAGTGAAGTTCACCTTAACCTTTTTGTCCAATGCCCTTATAACCAAATGCATCAATAGCCATGTAACCTAATTTGTTATATCTTTTTTATATACTTTTTTTTAATCTTTATGTGTGTAGCCTAAGTTTCTACTTTCATTTGAATTTTTACTTATTTTCTTTTACTCATTTTATGAAAAATATGAAAGCCTTAAGAAACTTAACATATAAAATCACGAAAAAATATAGATTTCTCTTTAGCAATGGTTTGCTAAGATCTTAAACTGGCATCATGGGCCGTCATGGCCTTAAATTGGCAAAGATAATCACACAACATGACTTGCCATGGCCTTAAACTAGCCACACAATATAACCTATGCTCGTGATGGCCTAAAACTAGCAAGCATCTTTTCTATTATTATTATACTTCTTTTTTCTTAGCCTATTATTGCATCGATTAGCCATTTAATGTTATGACCAAGACGTCAACCTAGCCATTCACAACATTTACAACATTTAATAGAATAATATAGATAGCCAAAAAATAAAATCAAAATTTTAAATTTAGATTTAAAGTATTCATAACATACATATCAATGATCACACTGTGTGGCACAAATGTCATAAAATAATAACAACCATCTATGACATAGTATTGGCTAATAATAATAGCCATCAACATGAAAATAAAAATAAATAGCCAACAAACTAAGCTGATGAAGGCTACTGAGGGATGTTTAGAAGAGGAAGTGGTGGGTCATCAAAATCATCATTATTGGGGCCGCCAATGTCTCTTGATGTCTAATATACAACAACACATAGCCAGTTAGTAATCATTAGCGAAAACCATGAACAAAAAACTAAAAATATATCAAACCTATGGAGATTACAACTCCATAACATCTGAGGGTAGATATGAAAGGCCTTCCTCCAAATGATGGAGGATTTGGTCTAGCATCATGTTGACCCAATCCACATCCCCAAGATTAACACTAGAAAGGATATCAATCCTATCTACCATAGACCAAGTAGGTGGTTGCTGGGTAATAGTAGCCATAGAGGTCTTACCTACATTAGTGGTAATTTGACTAGTAGGGGATTGTTCCATTATGAGAATACTCTCAAAAAGCTGATAAGCATTCTCCACCTAGATCCCCTTGATGAATAGCTCTCTCTTGCACTATTCAATCAACTCTTCCTTGAGCCACTTAAGGTAGGCCCCATGATCCACCTTGTACTATCTCTTGTGGGCCTTTTCTTTCTTACCCCACTTTAGAACCCAAGTGTAGTGATCTTTCTAGTCCTCAACCTTCTAGGAGATGAGGCCCATCTACATCTATTATATTTTCATCTCTTGTATGACTGCTACTTTATCTTGAATGACATGCTAGTAGCAGGCCCATGTGATCTTCCTAGTCCACAATTCACCTAAGTTAGCCACTTGGGCTTCCACAAAGGATTTGCAATCTTGGAGATCTCTAATAGTTTCCTCCTACCGTTGAGTCTTCTCCCTTAAGGTCACAACTTCCTCCTATAGGGATTTGTTGGACCTCTCTAGCTCCCATGAAGTTTTTGCGCACAACATTGCTAGATCAATATTAGTATCATACAACTTCAAGGGTACACTAGATACATTGGAGGAAAGTTTAGGCAAGGAGTCAATCTCCATGTCTCTACTTAGGTTCCACTCCACTGAATGCACTACACAAGAATGAAATGTAACCATAAATATAATGTACAACCTAGGATAGCCATAACAAAAGCATAGCCTATAACATAGCCAAACAACTAAAGAATATGAAACAAAGTCCTTACCTATCTTAAGTGCAACTTGTTGCAATTGGTTGATGATGTCTTTATCCATCCTATGCCTGAACTCAACCTTGTCTGGAGTATCCACCCATGGTTTCACATGAAACTCAGGGATAGGGGCTTGCATTGGTGTCTTAGGAACTACTATAAGCATAATAATCATCAAATAGTTAGGATGAAAACCAAAATTAAACCATAATATATAATGAAAGCATTAAGGCATGGGCATACCTAGCTTCTTCTCCTCCTCCTTTGGAATGATGATGGGGGATGACCCAACACCACCTCACCGAACAAGGTGTCTAGATCATTTATATCCACATTGGCAAAGCCTTTAACCTTAGGCTGCTTTAGGAGTGCCTCTTGTACATGCCTTTGTTCTTCCTCCACAATAGCTTGGGTTGCCATAATTTGATGCTTGTATACAACCATAGTGCATAGAAAATTAGTTAACACATGAAACCATAGCATAGCCATAAACTTTAAAACATAAAATAGCCAAATTTAAACAAAGCATACCTGTGACTACTTACTATGATGGCTTAAGCTTGAACTTAAGATTCTTCTGAGTAGGTTGGTTTAATGCCAGTAGTGCTTCCTCTATGGGCCTCTTGAGTTTCTCTCTAGCTATTCCTTCAACTTCCCTACATCATCATTTGGCCTCTAGGACACTAGTTGGAAATGTGAGAGGCTCCTCATCATCTATGTTATTAGGAAACTTACATGACCTAAAATTAAGATCCTTGGTGATAATGGATAACATATCATCCATTCCCTCTTGTGGGTTCTAAGCCTACACTATTGGATAAATGTGCTTTATCTAAGGCTTAGAAAGTTGGCTTGGGTAATGGGGAACCCATTGCCCATTCCTATACACCACTAGAAACTCTGTAAACCTACTTAGATAACCTAAAAAATGAAAAATGCATGTGGATTATTATAGAGGTGTTAGCGTGGAGTCTAAAGATCTCCTCTTGAAGACCAATAGCCAAAGCAACCACCCAATTGAACTTTTTACCATCCATTAGAAACTTCTTGAAGGTCTGTCCTTGCATAATCATGATCATCTTCTTTTTTGATAATAGTTTAGAAAATGTAGAGACCTAAACAAAGGATAGGATTCATCTACATCAAGGTTCATGGATGCATACATGGAAATTCTAGAGTGGTCTATGTTAGCAATAAGCCACTTTAAAACTTCATCACAATGGCCTGATTCCTTCACTATTCTTATTGGAACCTTTTCCCCATTAGCAAGGACACCAAACAAGTCACAAAAGAGGCATTCATCAATGTTCATGTTAATCTTCACACCTTGGATGATGGTGCTTGATGGGACATGATATCGCATCCCTCACGATCTCGCATCCTCCCCCGCGATATTGCGTACACGATATCGTGGTGCACCGTCATATCTATAAATAAGAGGCAACTCTCCCTTGTTTCCTCATCCTAGGCTAGACAGTAGGGAAACTCTAGCAGATTGATCACTCTAGAGATAGAATATTTTCCATGTGCCCATAGTAGGAGTCCTAAATTAAATAGATCTTTATTCGAGAAAACATTATACCTAAACACAAGTTTGTGTACAACAATAAAGATGAGCTTCTTGGAAAAACCTTGTAGTGCATGGAATAGGCTAATTAGGATTTTATTTACTACTATTTATTATTTTTTATTTGCTACTTTCTCTCTCAACCCTTCTCTTCTAGTTAAGTGCCTCATTACGACTGCTTTGAGCACATGTGTTACGCGTGGTGATCCCAGCAACGACTAGCGTTTGGCAGCCACGGTTGCATCGGTTCAGGCTATGTACGGTAAGTGGGAATGGATGCTGATGCTAGGTAATTTATGCTTAGTTCGTTAGTTAGAATTAGTAATTAGTCTCTCTACCCTTAAACTCATTAGCATAGGAGATAAAACACAAAAAAGCTATAAAAATCATATACCTCGGACTTACTTAACCATACACCGTGACAACTACAAGTAAGTCTAGGAAGACAATGAATGATTAACCCTAAGTGTTCCATGGGTGTGTAGGCACTTAGTCTATGGAGTTCGACTGGATTGTGCATGCTACACTCATATTTGTATGGTTGAGTGTAGGGGTATCTCGCCACTCATCATTGGCACCGTTGCCGGGGACTAAGTGTTTGTGCACTGAATAGAACATAGGATCTCACTCACATCATTGGGAGCCTAAACGAACCTTTGGGTTAATTAAAGAAAAATTTATATAACAGTAATTAGCACATCGATAAATAACAATGTCTTCTTCTAACAAAAGCAACTCACCACCTAGGGATAATACAAAGCACAGTCGGCAATCAAAAACACATAACCGAAATCCAGGAAGTCCTCAATAATACCGAGTGGTATATACTCATCCCAATGAGTATATTCCAAACTTTACCTTTATCCTCCATCAAGAAGAATAGTTGTGATGGAGAGATTTGCAAGGTAACATCATGTTACCTCTAGATTGATCAGTCCCCAACATGCTCCTCCGTGCTTTGGCACAGATCAGCATGACTCATCTCTATGTTGAATACGTTATAGGTAACTTTGATACAAGGGATTATCATCCCACAGAAGCACAACATATCAGGGACTCAAGGCAAGAGAGCCAACATACACTGTTGAAGGGCAAGGAGGTCCCGCACATCCTTAGTGAAATCGGAGATGGTGAACCACTCATAATAGGTTCTCTATCGAAAGATGCTCCCCCTTCCTAATGATGAGGAGGAGGTGGGTTATCAGAACCTATGCTCAACGATACATAACACTGGTTCTAATCCCCATGAATTTCAACTATTCATAGAGGGAACAAAAACTCATGATAAGGATGGGCGCTTAGATCGTCATCACGATCAGGGTCGTAGTAGCCGAAGAGAAGGTAGGAAGAATCATCATGGCGATGGTTCTCCTTCTTCTTCTCCTTCATCTCATCACTCACCCTCTCCTTCCACATCTGGGCACAGCCATCATAAACATAACGGTGAGGATAGGGGTAGAAAAAATGAGAGACCTCGACGGGAAAGTCGAGAGAGAGAAAAAGGACATGAATGAAGGGAAAGTAGAGAACAACATATACATCATAGACATCATGAGAGAGATAATCATGATGAGCCCATACTTGTGACCCGAAGTATGCTCGATATAATGGAGGCTGTGAGAATACCAATAAGGCATTTAAGAGATAGCTGGATCAAGCATTTAGACATGAACAATATCCCATGCTTTGAGGGGGGATACAACGCTGATCCACAACATCATTTACAAGCATTCCATGATGCCTGCACCTTGCAAAACATAGAGAACAAGTGGCAAAAACTAAAATTATTTCCCAGGATATTCATTAAGGAAGCAGAGAGTTGGTACTAGTCCTTAGAACTAGAAACCATTAGGAGGTGGAGTACGATGTTAGAACTCTTCAACGATAAGTATCAAACGTACTTCAGAGTGTCTAATTTGCCTAAGAAGATCCAAGGCTGGAATCAAGGAACTCATAAACCCTTGGATGTTACCATGGACCGCTACTACGCATTTTTACATCGTTGCCCAGGCCATGGATATGCACAGTGGGATCAACTTCACCACATCGTAGATGGGCTCAGACATGAAACGAGGAGAACCCTTGGGACTTATGCCCAAGGGAGACTATCAGAACATAGAGCCCATGAAGTTCATCGCTTGTTAGAATAAGTAGCAAAAGAAGAAGGTGAACTATGAAAAAGAGAGAGTATGGAAGAATACAACCATGATCCCTCCCTTCAAAAGAAGGGAGTGAAATTTAGCGATGAAGAGGATGAGTCACCACTCGAAGAGTTGGTGAATAGAAAAACCTTGCCAATTCAAAAACTAACAACAGAAGTATTAGCTAAGATGGATTAATTGTGGGATTCCTTAGACTCTAGACTTGAAACTATCTTGAAAATTGTAGAGGAGTCTAAGGAGGAATGAAGTAGTGACAAAGGTACAAAAAAGAGGAGAAATTCAGGCCTTGCACATAACAAGGGTAAGGGGAAAATTACTATCTCCGATGAAGTTGTGGATTCAGACACAGATGATGATGGTGGATGTGAGATCTGCCATTATGATCATCCCAAGGGATATTGTCCAATCATCTCACATTTACAGGAGTCTGGGATGTATGCACTTAATCTGAGACTTAACCAATGGTAGACACCCCGAAGGTTACCTTATCCTCAAGGTAACCCAAGATAGTTCCACCAACCACTAACGTACTATCCAAGTGGAACTCCACCACAACCCATCGGAGAACAACAACAGTTGCAATATCCACAGTCATGGGGGATGCCACCATTGACACAACAGTACCCTTACTGGCAACCTGATCCTTATGGCTATTATGTGTAGCATCTGGTTTCTCCAAGTGACTCTATGTGTCACACAACTCCTCAATGTCACTACCAAGTTCAGGAGTACTTTAGGAGGACTCCTTCTCCTTTGGGAGACATTCCACATACTTACCATCCTCCAAATCCATCTGCACCTCTTTCACTAGTAGTTCCCACAACACCTCCTACTCCAACAATGCAAGGGGAACTCCTTACTCAACCGCAACAACGTAACGCTATGAGAGCTGTAAACATTCAACCCGTTGTTGTTTTTGACAACTGTAAAAATAGAAGACCTTTATTTAGAACCAAAAGCCTAGACAAGCTCTTACAACAACAAGCGGTTGAGTCCACAACCACTCCTCCACCATCTAATACTTCAGAGCACCCTTCAGTCCAACAACAGAGCTGTACGCATACGGTTATGTTAACGCATACCGTAACCAACTGGATTAAGGTAGGCCACCTTCCCAGGAAACTAACTGATCCTGGAAGCCCCTTAATCTGTTTACAAATCACCAGGAACAAACCACATAAGGCTCTTCTTGACTCAAGTTCTGGGGTTAACCTAATTTCACGAGAGATGTATCAAGCCTGGAACCTACCCCAACTTAACAAGAGCAACATCCAACTGGAGCTGGCTAACCAGTCCATCACCATTCCCTTGGGATTGATGGAGGACATTGTTACCACTGTGTGTGGTTGGTCTTAACCAGCTAACTTCTTGGTGATAGAGGTCAACAACAACGAAGGGGACTTCCCAATTATAATGGAAAGGCCATGGCTAAGTACAGTAGATGTGTACCTAGGGATCCACGATCTTTCCTTGCAGATATCTAAGATAAATATTTATGGAAAGATCAAGAAGAAGAAAGTTCCATGCATCACATACAGTGACTTAGAGGGTGATGACATGGAAGAATGTTCGACATCTCTTATATGTAATCGGTGTGTTCAAGAAACACAAATTCAAAGGTTCCTGCATGTAGCAACTACACAAGTAGTAGACACCCTGTGGTTGACAGCTACCAGAAAGAGAAAATTAATATGCATGGAATGAACTGGGAGTAGAACTCATGTTAACAACGAAGGCATAGACACCTTGGAATATGCGCGTCGCCAACTTCCACCCCTTAATCTAAGAACATCAATTGGGAGAAGTTGGGCACTTTTATGAAATTCAAATAGATGCTCATTATTTCGGTTCTCTCCCTTGCAATTCAGTCATGGGGGAGATGGCCACATATGCTAACCATTGGAGGCACTCAATTCTTTTTAGTTTTTTTTTTACACATTTTTGTTTCACACGTTTTTGTTTTACACATTTTTGTTTTACATGTTTTTGTCTTACACATTTTTGTTTTACAAATTTCTTTAACTTTTCTTATTTTTTTTTACAAATTTCTTTAAATTTTCTTATTTTTGTTTTACACATTTGTTTAACTCTTCTTATTTTTGTTTTAGAACATCGTTATACCTTTTCATTTTTTGTGTGTTTGTGTGTGTGTGATCCACCATGTAAGTTCATCACCCAATAAGTGTTCTTCTTGATGGTATGAACTGTTTTCATATTGATTGCCAATGTTTGGTTTTTACCTTTAAGTTATGATTTTGATACTAAGGTATGTTCTTTTGATATGGTAGGCAATGAGTCCACTTCATCCATCCATCCACAAAGTCTATGGTCTCTCTTGGCTTGGAAATGTACAATCCCCTTCATAATAAGAACTTTAACGAATCGGTGACTAGGCATTTCTCAAACTAAGGACTCAAGGATTGAAAAGGGTGTGACTTCAAGGGAACTTGATGCATTTGTGTTGGCCATTCTCTTGGGTGCTTGGATTTTTTCTTCTTAAGTTTTCTTGCCATTCTGATGTTACCCAATTATCGGAAGCTGAGACAATAAAAATAAGAAGTTTTTGCATGGTGTGGTTCTCACACATAAAAACAAAAAAAACAAAGAAAAAAAAGAGAGAGAAGTGAAAAAAGTGAGAATTCAAAGCAAACCCCTTAGAAAAAATAATTCCTTGGGCTACAAGCACTGGTTATGGAACCAAAAATGTTCCCTCTAACTAAGGCCCTTCTCGCTTCCCATTCTCTCCTCCTTGTTTCGTTGGAATGGTGGTGACTCTTAGGGGAAGCATTCTTGTTATTCAAGGGGATGGATTAACCAGATGCATTGATGCGAAGTCACTGGATGTGGTTGGTTTGAGGCTGGAGTTGGAATGAGTTTGCCAAGTCACATTAATCATGAAACGCACAAGGGGATGTACACCAACTTGTTCTTGGGATTCCATTCCATTCTCTTCTCTCCATCCTTCTCTCCATTGTTCACCTCATTGTCGGTTGTATCATTAGTATATATTTTGGTAGATACATTTTTTTCTTTTTGGTAAATTCTTGCAGTTAAGACTTTAACTCTTGCTCCAAATGGAATTCCCAATGCCTACGGACTCTTTGAATGTGGGTTTGTTAGGGCATTAAGGGCATGAGCCTGCTTTGGGGAGGACCCACTGACATTCCTATTTGGGGCACTAGTTAAATTCTTTCCCCTGACATTTTTGCAATCTATTTTATTTTTTTCATTTCCATCCTGACATCCATTTCATCGATGTCATAGTTGTCCCTTTTTATCTATCTTTCTTATTTCTTTTCTTTCTCCATTCTAACGCTACCGAAGGTTCGTGATTAGTCATGGGGGTAAGGGGCCTGATTTTTTTGATTTTCTCCTAGCCTTAATTTTTTTCAATTTTTTCCTAACCCCTACACCTTCGGTAGTCATCATTAATATATCTCCAGATCTGTATCAGCCATACCACAACTCAGTCAATGGACTTTCACCGAAGCAAGGTATCAATTACATGATGATTCATTTACCCTTACTAATATAAAATTGTGTTGTGTGTGAAGATGGTGATCATGCAACAACGGACCGAATCTAGAGAGACCACTTGGAATGGAGCAGTGATGAAGCAGCTATGCAAGGAGCAAGATCGATGATGTGCTTCCCGATGGACAACGAAAGGCGCAATCTTGGAGTTGGCAGTAGCAACACTTCTTTCTCTCTCTCTTTCTCAAGCTGCCAAATGAGGCCTGATGTCAATGTAATAAGGTGTTCACCCTTGTTGTCATGAACACCAATTTTGTTGTGTCTTGTAATGATGATCCATTCACATGTCACCCCATTAGTTTCCTTTGAGTCAATAATCCCATACCTTCCTAATATTATTGTAATGAACTCGAGGACAAGTTTTCATTTAGTCATGGGGGTATGATGGGATGTGATATCGCATGGGCCATGATATCATGGCCGTTGTGATATTGCATCCTTTGCGATATCGCATACACAATATCAAATCCTCCCCCGCGATATCACATACGTGATATCGCGGTACATCATCATATCTAAAAATAAGAGGCAACTCTCCCTTGTTTCCTCATCCTAGGCTAGACAGTAGGGAAACTCTAGCAGATTGATCACTCCAGAGATAGAATATTTTCCATGTGCCCGTAGTGGGACTCCTAAAGTGAATGGATCTTTATTTGAGCAAACATTGTACCTGAACACAAGTTTGTATACGGTAATAAGATGAGCTTCTTGGATAAACCTTGCAGTGCAAGGAATAGGCTAATTAGGATTTTATGTACTATTATTTATTACCTATTATTTATTATCTGTTATTTGCTACTTTCTCTCAAAAGGGCACTCAAAAATCAAATGCTTTTCTAGGGGGTTCCACTGAAAAGACATGCACCCATGCCTGAAGGTTGGCGGCTTATCTGGATTCAGTATTCAAAAACAAAAAAAAAAGAAGAAAAGTGCCACAAAACAAAAATCACTCCTCCCTTGGACAAAACGCCAAGTGATCGTACACCTTGTTGTTATGGTTCTCTCATAGTTGTTCATCATGGGATGAAACAATGCAATGTCACTGATTAGAAGCATGGACTTGGTCATGATATTGGAACGACAGGTTAATGACATGTTAATCATGCTTTTCACGTAAGATTCATTGTGTCCTAGGTTAGTTACCTTATGTCCCGATCTCTATGCTCCCTTCTATACTTCATCTCATCTCACTGTTCGTGTAATTGTAGCTCGTGTCCCATGTAGCATAGAATCTTCATCTCATTTCGGTGATATTTACATGTGTGTGTTTTGTGGAGTTAGTGCAGATTACATTTAACCCTTCTAGTGCCCACAGACACTTTAAGTGTGGTTACACAAGGGCATTATAGGTTGGAACCTACTTTGGGGAGGATCCACTTATGTAATCTTCACTTATGACATAGCTCACACACACCATTTATTACCCTTAGCGTATTTTTCATGATATTCTTTACCTTATTACTATGCCTCCGATTCAACATTCCTATGAATCATCACATAGCCTTTTTCTCTACCATATGAGGTCCTTATTGATAAATTCCACACCATCATAATTTTCATGCCTTCAGAACTAGTTGAATTACCTTGGAACCCTTTAACAATCATCCAGATGTCCTTAGTTTACATTATTTAATTTCAAAGAAATATTAAAAATTCAGTACATTTTCTGAGTGCCCTAACTTCAATGAAAATATATATACGTGACCCCCCTGTGCTGATCAACATCATTTGTAATTGTTCGCACAGGGGAAGTTTTTCAAGTCCTCTCTACAACACGCGATTGCATGTCCCTTGCTTTCATATCCATAACTCGTTTGCTGGTACTTTGACTTTCATTCCGTTTGAACCTACTTGAACCCAGAGTGTTCAACTCAGTCGTGGGGGAGGGGCACACACCAAATAGTGCATAAATTTTTTGAAATTACTCATCACCCAAAGGACATTATTAAGGGTAATTAGTTATAAAATAAAGAATAAAATGTGTCAAAAACAATTTCATCCCCTTAGCTATACTAGAAAATTAAATTGGGAAACCACCTAAGCAAAGAGGACTCAACATTATAATCTTTTAGGGACATGTTCTTCCAATAATTAACATCACACAAAAATAAAGTAAATCTATTAAGGAAAGCAGTAAGGTATAACCTAAATTTGGTAAAAACCTTACTAACAATTGGTCCTGTGTGATTGCAGATGGCCCTGAAACGCGGACAACAGGAAGGTCCTACTCAAGGTGCGATCGAATGATCTTAGAGAGGTGGAAGACAAGATCCTATCAGAAAACATGCAGAACAGGAGGAACAATCATTCAAAATTCATCAAAAAGATCCTCCTACCATATGGTCTGGGCAGGCAGAAGTAGGAGATATCCTGTCTGAAAGCGGTGCCTGGTACTTAGGGGAAATGTACCAATTTTGGCACAATGAAGAAGAAGGCACCATGGTTAACATTTGTGGTGTGACTATTGATTTGTCTATTCAAGGCATTTTAGAAGTATTAAACCTTCTGAATATAGGGCCAAAGGTTGCTCAGAACTAGCTGGACACCTTCAGAACTGAGCAACTTAATAAACTGTTGACAGAGAATAAAAGGGTGGCGGAAGAAAAAGAGAAGGTTGACTAGGCTGCCTCTATGGCACAAGCACAAACTTACATGCATGCCAAGGCACTCATGGCCTTACAAGAGGAGAAAATCTAGGCCATACTTCGATGCCATCAAATTCTAAGACCTGGAGCATAAGAAAAGGAAAAGACACCAATGGAGGAGGCACCGCCACCAGGAACTAGATGAGTTCCAAATTTTTGTAGTTGTAGTATTTGTGTGTTGTGTTTTCTTCCCACACTACAGCATTGTCCCATTTCTTTTTCCATCAATAATCCCATACCTATCCACTGTGTAATCACTATAACTTGAGGACAATTTTTCTTTCAGTCATGGGGGTATGATGAGTCATGAATTTGCTGGCTATGATATTGCAGCCGTGATATCATAGCCCTGTTGTTGCAATGGGCACGATATCGCAATGGCCGTGATATTGCAACTGCGATATCATGGCCTGCCTCAATGTTTATAATCAAGAGGTAGCTTTCCCAGTTTTAGGCATTTAGTTTAGTTCCTTAGCAAAACTCTAGTAGTTTGATCCCTCCAAAGATAGATTATTTTCCAGTGTTTGCCTGCAGTGTGGTGAATGTAATTGTATGACATCCTTTATTTGAGTGTGACGTACTTGGACACGCACATGATCGACAATAAAGATTGAGATTACTTCATCATTGCAGCATTTACTTTATTTATTTATTTAATTGTTATTTACTGCTTTCTTAATAAGTCTCTCACCCTTATCTCCTAGTAACGTGGAATGAGTATGACTTGATTATGAGCATTTAAGTGTGACTACTTGGTAACCCAGTGGCGTACCTAGGATCTGTGCTTGGTAATCCTAGTGGTAGCCATGCATGAAGTCCAAGATGTGTATGGATGATCAAGGAATGGATGCTCATCACACTTAGGCTAGATTAGGCTCTCTTACCCTTTTCCTCCTAGCCTAGCTTAGTTAATATTACTTTCCATTGCCTTCAAGAGTAGCATTAGATTAGGAACAAATCATACACCTCACTCTAGACTAAACCATATGTGACAAAGCTAATACTAGTCTAGGTGGGAAGATAATGAATTGCAACCTAAGGATAACTGTTTAGGTGCCACAAATAGTTCGTCTATGGAGTTTGACTGGATCGTATGTGAAAATGCTCATATTTGTATGGTTGAGTGTAGGGGTACCTTGCCACTCATCAGTGCTAAAATGACCAACCTTCTCATCAAAAGAGTCAGTGACATGCAACATCTCCACAGTAAGGATGGAAGGGATAGGTGTCGTACATACATCAAGCAAGCCTACACGTTGGATGTTCTCATGGATGTATCCAAGATCCTATCCTCTTAGCCATTACTATGTTGGTATCACCTCACCAAAATTCAGGATGAGGGTATCCTCATGATGTTTCTTGAAAGCAGTATGGTGACATTGGCAAAGGTGGAAGGTCCTACAAAGCAACAACAAAAGTTTAGCATCAACATAAGCAAGTTTAATAACTAGTTAAAGTAATAGAACAATTTGAACTTTCATAACCATAACACAATAGAAGCTATAGCCTTTATGATTACCTTTTCTCTTTTTCTTCAATGTAGTTTGAGTGGAGGTCCTAGTTGTAAGGGTCTGATCCATGAAGTTATTGGAATCTGCCCAATAGTTATGCATCATCCCATCATCCTTACACTTCTTGTATAGAAGGTTGAACATTGTAGCGTAGGCATTGAAGTCCCCTCTTAATTGTTGATACAAAAAAATTCTAGTCTAAGGGCCCTTGGTGAATTCATTTAAACTAGTTTGAGTTGATGCCAAGGTTTGATCATTAATGATCAAGCCTTGATTGTTGACCTTGTACCTACATGAAGTTCATAAGAGTAAATGAAGTTAAGAAAAAATATATTAGCCAATAAATCCAGAAAAACATGAAAATACTATAATAATTATGCTTACATTGGTAGATGATACACATTGTTGAGCAAGTTTTGGAACAATGTGTGGGCCCTATGTGCCACCATCAAAGTATTGTCAGCATTATACTGGCTATACTCTAGCATCATGGGTTGATGACATCTACTATAAAGCAACATGGGTTGATGAAATCTACTATAAAGCAACATGGGTTGATGACATCTACTATTCCCCCTAATGTCCTAGGTGGTAGATTGTTAGTAATAAACTTGATAATCAGGCTAGATGCTCGAGGTAACAAGGTATCCACTATAGCCCCAACCACATCTATGGACAAGTGTGACCACAACATCACACTAAATTTTTGCATGATATAGGCAAGGAATTCCCTTGCCCCAAGCTAGAACCATAATGAAGCCTTTCCCAATGGCATGTTAGGGAGTGGAGTGTTGGCCTTGGAATGGCCATGTAACAAAGAATGCCCACCAACTCCACAATGATGAGGATGGGCTTCAAATAAACCTTGGATGAAGTAAAGAAAAAACATTATGATTAATTAGAATTTCTTAATAAATTTGGAAACAACATCCTAGTTAAAAGTGAAATTAGCCTCTGTGAAAAGCTCTAAGGTGTTTATCTAAATCAGCTTAAGAAATTCCACAAAAAAGAATTATTACAACCTTGCATAGCAAAAACATTATGGCTAATTGGAATTACTATATAAATTTGGAAAAAAACATCTTAGTCAAAGATGAAATTAGCCTTTGTAAAAATATCTAAGGTGTTTATATAAATTGGATTAAGAAATTCCATAAAAAAAGCATTATTACAAAATATTACAACCTTTCATGGCCTTCATAGCCGAAATTTCATAGTCAAAGTTAAGCCTTAGTTAAGACCATGCATAAACTTAGAAGAAGCATTAAAAATTAGAAAAAGCATATAGCCATAGTAAAAATCTTTCTAAAAATAGTAAAGCCTTTGCATTTCTTAAAAAAAGATATTGAAAACATAAGTTTTACAAAAAAAACTACACATGTCACTCACATCCATCCAAAATATAACCTTATTCACATAGTTTAACCAAAAATTTATTAAAATTTTATTTGGGCTTTGATTTTAGTGATTCCACCATGAAAGGAATCCTAAAATCATAAACCTTATAACCATTACCATTACAACTAGAAATACACAACCGTTGTTACATGGAACATAGGTAAATTAGCAAGAAATCATAATCATCACCATGAATCCTCTTTCACATAGGGTTGGTAAAAAATTTACCAAAAATTTGTTTGAGCTTTAAATAAAGTCATTCCACCATAGTTTGAAAGCTTGAATCAATAACTATGCACTCAAGCTTAATGAAAATTCAAAGCCATTGCTACTTATTCATAAAAAATTCACCAACTTAGACAAGAATCTGAAAACCTCCTTTTGACATAGGTTAAATAAAAATTTCATAAGAAATTTGTTTTAAGTCTAATCGAAATGCGCCTATCTCCATTCGAAAGTTGAAGCCAAGCCCTACCTAGCCATAACCAAAAATAGCTAAAACCTCTACAATTTAATTAGAGAAAATTCATGAATTCACATGAAAATCTAAAAATGGCATAGTGATCCTAATTGCATGAGCTTAGGAAAACAACCATAATGTAATATTTCAAAGCAAAATTGAATAAGACAATAGACATTGGAAAGCTTAAACATAGGGATACAAATAAATATTATTATATTTGAAAAATATGGATAATTTTTGTAAGAAAAAATACATAGCATTGCTTGTATTTTTCATGTAAAAAGCTAAAAGGCTAAAACCTAACTTAATGTCAATGAAAGTTAACTTTGATGAATATTTTGACCTAGATTTGAAAAAAATGGCCATATCCCAAAATTTTGATAAGAAAGCAAGAAAACATCAAGCCTAATTTCAAAAATTGAATCTACTACAGCCAAAATAATGAAAGAATCATAGATCTACATGGAAATGGCCAAAATAAGAGGGAGGATTTGTTTAGAATTTTGTTTTACCTCCTCTATCAGTGTATATTTAAGAAAAATGGCCCCACACATGACAAGAAAAACATAAGAAACCAAGAAAAAATAGGTAGAACTGCCTACCTTAGAGTAGCAACAAATGAGGTAATTTTCATAGATCTTTGGCAAGCTCATCCACTTTTTGAATCCTAGGATTCTAGCTCTTTCCTCTACATTGCTTGGATGCCATGATAGGCTCAACCTTGTGGATGATTGAAATTAAGAAAAATACGAGTTCTACATTGTGTGTAGGAAGGAATGAGGCTTCCACATTACGAATAGGTTGCTTCTGCCATAAAAATATCTACCAAAGCTCTCTTCTAATGCCTAGTTTGCAAGAATGACAATTATGATAAAAAACATGTGAAATTTGGCATTAAAACTCATCTAAACCTAAACATCCACCTCTAAACCCAAATTGACCATTTAGTGCACCATAACTCCAAGTGCACTAAAGTGCAGAGAGGTTGGGGGAGTCTATTTCATTTTAAAATTTGTGGAAAATAGCTTCACTTCAAAATTTTAAATTTTTGAATTATGGACCCCACCATATGTCTTTCCTCCTACCCAAAGAACTACATCAACACTGAGTTTTGGTTACTTTTGACACTTAAAGCAATATTTTCATCTTAACTTCCATGCATCCATGCTAGGGATGGAATGGCTAGCATGGATACGTGCCTTCCATTTTACAAAATCATTAAAATACAATTATTTTACCATTTTTAGTAGCCACAACCTACTTTTTAAATTTGGGCTCTCAACATGGGGGTGGACATCGATAGATTTGGATAATTTGGGTTTCCATTCTAGGGAAATAGTGACTAGCTTGGAAGAATTGGGGTAAAATCCATTCTTACCCCCAACACCCATCTAGCACTAGTTTGACCCCCAATGTAGGTCCACATGACTAAGAACCCCTCCAAGCATCTCTGGAAACCCTAAAAGCTCACCAAACCTAGTCAAAACTAGTCAAAACCTTAGGATTGGATGTTTCTACACTAGGGGAGGCTTCATCCATGATGAGCATCTCATCCTTAACATGGATGGATGGGGGAAAGCCAAAAATGATCTAAATTGACTACCTATTAGCCATTTCTCAAAGCCTAGTGATACCTAGACTCTACTAGAATCCTCTAGAGCTTTCAAAGACCCAAAAAGCAGTTAACTATGTCACAAAACTACCATCTCCATATTATCCATGTTGATGCCATCATGCTTAGCATGGAAGAAATGGGGAAAATTGCATGAGGCACTTAGAAGCCTCCAAATTGCTGGATCTTGACACCCAATATTGACTTTCGACATCAACAATCCTAGAGACTAACATGCATGGTCAATTAGCTATTAAACTAGCCTAGATCTAACTTTCTTGGTTATTCTACATGGGGGAGACATCTTCTATGCTACCTAGCATGAAAAAACTAGGGGAAGTAGTAAGGAAAATCATTAAAGAGTCCTAGAAATAAGAAAAAAAATTGTAAATTATCTTGTACCTAATACCAAAACCTTGACAACCTTTCCAAAAGGAACTAGAATGTAAAAATCAACTCCCTAAGTTTCTTCCATGTTGCTAAGGATCCTATCCAAACTAAGCATTCTATTCTTAATGTTGATGAAAGGGGAAAAGACAAAAATATTGGGGTTTGCATGAAGTTTAACTTCCAGAAGCAACCTAGACCTTCCAAAGCCACTAGACTTCTGAAAGTCATCTAAAACAACCCAAACTTACCTTCCTTGGGTTCTTCCCATTGAGGGAAACCTCATCCACATTGAGCATCCTAGCTCCAACATGGATGGAAGGTGGGAAGCCTAAAAATCCTCTCATAGCACTAAAAATAACCATATTTTGATTGTAGACATTGATAGCCAATACCAAAAACCTTGTAGACACTCATGCATAGCCAAAACTATCAAAAATAAAAAAATAGTAGAGTCCCTTAGTTCCTCCACACTGGAAGCCACCTCTTCCATACTAGCTAGCATGGAAGAAAAGGGAAAAGATTGGGGGAACTTTGAAAGTACCCTTAGAGACCTTAAATGAACATCAGAAAGCCCTCTGTGTGTTCAAGAATCCTATCTACTCATCCTAGAACCCTCAAACTTTCCAAAATTGACTATAAATAGAAAAAAAATCCTTCCCCCAATCTTTGACACTAAGCATGAAAGCCCAAATGTGGAAAAGGTGGGGAAGCTTATAAATTTCCTAATAACCCTTGAAATGATCAAAATTTAACATCAAGTATCATTTGTTGACACTAGCAACTTGAGAAGCCTACATGCATAGCCAGAAACCTCAAAAATTAATAAAAAGTAAGGTCTCCTAGTTCCTCCATTTTGAGGGCTCCCTTTTCTACATTGGCTAGCATGGAAGAAAAAGGAAAAATTGTGGGAGACTCTAAAATAGCCTTTAAACATCTCAAATAAACATCATGTAGTCTTACATTAGTCCTAAGACCAATTTCATATCATCTTGAGCCCTCAAACCTTACAAAAGTAACCACAGAAAGCTAAAAAGCTACTCTCCAAATCTTCGACATTGAGCATACTATCCTTAGCATGGAAAATAAGGGGAAAGTAGAAAAAACATCTAGGAAACCTCCAAACTTACCAGTTTTAATCCTAAACCTAGTCCTTAACCCTAGTAACCTTGGAGGCATACATGCATGGTTGATTAAGGTTAAAACTAGTCCAGATCTAAGATTTATGATTCTTCCATGCTAGCGATCCCTTCCTCCATGCTTCCCAACATAGAAAATGATGGGGAGACCTATTTGAAGCTTCTAAAAACCTTAGAATGACATTAGATAATCATGGATGCACTCTAGAACCCTTTTAGTAGCTATTGGAGCCTTTAAACCTTAGAAAATTGATGCCAAATAGCTAAAAGTGGTTCCTCCAAGTCTTCCACATAGAGCTCCCTAGCCCTAATGTGGAAAAAGAGAGCCGGGGGGGGGGGGGGGGGGGGGGNGTGTAAAAGTACTCAAAATTACCAAATTTTGAGATGAAACCCTAGCCCTTGGCCTTAGCAACTTAAGAAGTTGACATGCATAGTCAATTGTAACTCAAATTGGCCTAGATATGGGAATCTTATTTCATCCATGTTGGAGAAGCCTCCTTCCATGTTGGGACAACATGGAAATAGGGGGGAAAGCTGCTTTTCCACTTTTGGTGCCAAGATGACACTCCCATAAGCCAATGATCTATGTTAGAGAAGTCTAGGATCTCATAGCCTTAAGATTTTGTTTGTTTGACCTCATTTTGACCTCCAAATCCCATTCCCCCCAAATCTTCCATGCTAGAGCAACTTCCCCAACATGGAAATAAGGTAGAAGACCTTAGATGCCCGAAACTAGCCTTGAAACATGTTCAAAATCATCTAGAAACTTGCAGAATCATGATCTATAGCCCTAGGGGCCTAGGATCCTAGTTAATGTGCTCTTGAACCAGTTTGAATCCACAAAACAAGTGTTCCTCCCATTCTTCTATGCTGGGGATACTATGCTTAGCATGGAAAGAAGGGGGAAGCCATTTCAACACGTTTTGACATTTAAAACTACCTCAATGAAGCTAGGGGATGCATAACTCCTAGATCTAGATTACCTATTTGACCATGTTTGATCTGTTTTAGCTTGAATCTTGCTTCTCCACATTGAACTCCCTCTTTTACATGGTAGCTAGAGTGGAAAAATGGGGAATGCTTCAAAGCTTGTTTTTTTTTACCTTTCTAGACCTTTGGAGTACCCAATTTTGACAGATCTAGTCTTACACTACCTTTGGGAGGCCTCAAAACCTCAATTTTGGACCTCTAGATGCTTCAAAACCTACTCTTCTTGGTTTCTTCATTGAGGGTCCCTTCTTTGATGTTGGCCAATGTTGAAACAAAGGGGGCCCAACGTGGAAGCCTCCAAACTCTTGATTTCTATGTTCAAATAGCCTAGAAATAGCCCTGATTGATGCCAAAGCTCATCTAATAGTCTTGTAGCCTCAAAACATGGCTTGCTAGGCCTAAAACTATCAAAATCTAGCACTTTTTTACTTATATTAGCTAAATTTTACCATATGTAGCCTATTTTGCTGAATTTTTGACTTATTACATAAGTCTTCAACTTATTTTAGCCTGGTGTTGCATTGTCAACCTTATTGACCTTATCATGGATTTTATCCAATCTTATATTTTCTTTATTTACCTTATTATAGCCTTATTTATCTCTATTTAGCATTTGAATGGTATTGAATGTCCCTGACCACTATTCGACACCATGTGACCATGGCCTATTAAAGCCCAAAAGTGGAAAAATTATGGCTTTCATTGATCCTTTGTAGCCTTATTTCTTATACTTTACGTTGTTTAACCTTAGTTTCACCTTTATTTGGCCTGTACTACACTTTGTTTTCTTTTTGTCATAGATGACCTTATTTGCCTTAGAATAGCATGTATTTGCATAATTTTATAGCATTTTAGCATCATTTATTTACTTTTACCTAGGTGTCATTTAATATGTTTATGGTTGACATGCAGGACCAAATTATAAGTACCTAGAAGCAAATTAGTTTGAATTTGTATCTACATGGACCTCATGGTAATTTTGAATGGTGTATCAACCTTGATTGCCTAGATCTTAAGCCTGAGAGTCTTGTAGACCACATAACCTTAATAAAGAAACCTCTAGAATGGCCTAAAAACCTAGTCAAAACCCTTGACTTAGGGGTAGACAACATAATTGAAGACTCTCTACCTAAGGTTCCTATCATAATGCACAAGGGTTAGGAGAAAACCCTTAAACTAAGTTCCTCACTGGAACCTCAATGTGCTCAAGACATCACCAAGGTTCTACAAAGAAACATTAAGACCTTTTCCTAGTCATATGAATATATGCCAAACCTAAACACACATTTAGTCTATCATAACATCATAATGGACCCTAGTGTTAGACTGATTAAGTAGAAAGTGTGTAAAATTAGACTTGATTTGGCCTTGGAAATTCATGATGAGATCTCAAAGTTGTACTAAGGTAGTTTCATTGGGGCTATTGACTATGTAGAATGGGTGTCCAACATAGTGGTAGTCCCTAAGAAAAATGGGAGTATTTGTATTTGCATTTATTTTCAAAACCTAAATAAAGAAACTATCAAGGATGACTTTCCTTTACCTAGTATTGATTAACTTATCAATACTATGGATGGACATGCTTTATTGTCTTTTATGGAAGGATTCTTGGGATATAACCAAATGAGGATCAACCTAGAGCAGCAATTTAGCATGACTGTTATGACTCCATGGGGAACCTTTTGCTATACCATGATGTCATTCAGCCTTAAGAATGTAGGAGCAACATACCAGAGAGCCATGACCTATATCTTCAACAACTACATGCTAGATTTACTTAATGATTACATAGATGATACAACCATTAAGTCCAACGTGGCCAATGACCATGCTAATGACCTAGACCTTGTGCTTAAATAGTGCCTCAAGTATGAGCTTAGGCTCAATCCTAGGAAATGTGTCTTTAGTGTCAAGACAAGTAAGATTCTTGGCTTTATAGTCTCTAAAGTAGGGATACATGTTGATTCTGATAAGCTTATGACCATATCAAATTTAGTAGCACCTATCAATCTTAAGGAGCTTTGAGGATTACAAGGTAGATTACAATTTATTCATAGGTTTATCTCTAGGCTTACAGATAAATTACAGCTTATGCAGCACTTACTTAAGAAAGCGATTCACTACAAGTGAGTGACTTAATACCAAGAGGAATTTGAAAACCTTAAGCAAGAGATGGATCAACTACCTATAGTCTATCCTCTGCAAGAGGGTAAACCATTCTACATTTACTTTGTCATCTTTGACATACCCATTGATTCCTTGCTTTGTTAGAAACATGATGATGGAGCAAAGATTCTAGTATACTACCTTAGCCATGCATTAGTTGCTCACAAAATCCAATACATTGAAGTAGAGAAGTATTGTCTAGCATTGGTCTTCTCATTGAAGAAGTGAAGATACTACCTCTTCAGAAGCCAAGTTAATGTCATTTGCATAGACAACGTGCTCAGAGCCATAACAATCAACATTTATGAAAGTAGCCATGTAACCTAATGGAAATTCATAACCATGGAGTTTGACCTTCATTACATCTCTCAGTCCTCAACAAAAGGTCAAGCTATAGCTATGTAGCTTACAGTTTTACCCATTGATGACCAAGTAGCTATAGATCCTGAATTTCCTAATGAACACGTTAACATTATTAGCCAAGTGCTCAAGGGTTATGAGGCAATCATGCACTTTGATGAAGCTTTAATTACCCATGGGATCAGTGCGGCTGCCATCATAACATTTCCATCTAGTGAGATTCAATCCTTCCCCTATTGTTTTGAGTTTCCATGTACCAAAAACATAGTGAAGTATGAAGGTTTGATTAGAGGGATGATGGTAGCTCATGACCTAGGAATTAGACACCTAGCAATCAAATGAGATTCACAACTCATGGTTAACCAATTAACCAAGTTATATGCATGTAAAGCCAAACACTTACAACCATACTGTGACCTAGGGAAGTAATTGTTACAATAATTCATAGACATTGATATCCAAAACATACTTGAAAACAAAAATGCCATAGCTAATGCAATTACAACATTAGCCTTAGTGTGACATTAGATGTGTTTAGTAAGTTTTCCATCTATTGTGATGCTCCCATCACATAGGACACTAAGGATACCTTTTTGGCTTCCATTCATACTGATCCTCACAAGGAGTGGTATGGTAATCTTAAATTTTACCTTATACATGGCAAATCCTCACAAGGCCTGACTACTACTTAGAAGAACATTGTACACAAGCAATTGAAGAAGTAGGTGATAACACATTATGTCGACGATCATATGATGGCATACTCCTAAAATTCTTAGGTAAAATTGAAGTAAGGATAGTCCTAAAGGAGGTTCATAAGGGTATTTTTGGAGGACATATATGACCAAGAGCTATGGCCACTAAGATTAGAAAGTTAGGCTACTATTGGCCCCATATGGAAAATGACTACTTGCAAAAGGTTAAGTGGTGTGACATAGCTAATGATATAGTAACCTTATACATGGATCACCAATTGAGTTACCACTTAAATAACATGGCCATTTCAATGATGGAAGCTGGATATCATTAGACCCATAACGCCTAAGTCTTCTATAAGGCAAAGCTTCATCATCACTATATTCAAATACTTTACAAAGTGGGTTGAGGCTATTTCCCTAAGGAAGACTACATCAGAGCCAATTTGCAAATTCATCCTAGATAACATTGTAGCCTATTTTGGCATACCCATATCTGTAGTTACAAACAATGAACCATAATTTAGTGGATAGGAAACAAAATATTTCCATCATGACTTAGGCATTAAGAATTCTTTCTTGTTTCCTTGTTACCCTTAAGCCAATGGACAGGAAAAAGCAAGCAATAAGGCCATCATCAACTTAGTCAAAAAGATGCTCAACATCAACAAGCACAAATGGCATGACCAGCTTTTCCATGCACAATGGACATACAAAATAACCTATCACATGACAATTGGCATGAGCCCTTATAGCTTGGTTTATGGTTTTAAAGCTATTTTACCTTTGAAATTGTAGGTTCCTTCACTCCAAGTAGCCTTGACTGACTTCATCAATGATGAGCAGAATAAGGAGTTGTGGATAGCAACCATAGACTCAATGGAGGAGCAACATATTCAAGAACTTGCTCACATTGAACACTATCAAGAGAGGTAGAAGTGGTAGCATCATCATAACTTGATCAGGCATAGGATCAAGGAAGGTGACTTGGTCCTCAAAGCTATCTCTGAGCATGCAGATAAGTTCTAAGCCAACTAGGAAGGGTCATTCCTTGTCACTAGAGCCTACAAGAAATGTGTGCTTAGAATAGCTAACATAAATGGGAATGAGCTAGAAAATTTTGTCAATCATTCCTATCTAAAGCCATACTACATGTAGTCAATAATCATAGACAAGTGAGCCTACTTTTAATAGCCTACCAGGGCCTTAAACTAGTACCATGGCCCACCATGACCTTAAACTAGCATCATTAGTGACCTACATAGCTTGGTTTTATCATCCCATATGGCTTGTATGCATGGTAGCATTATAATATGTAGTGTTCTTTTGTATTCTTTGTCGATGCCTCTTGGATCAATCTTCCAAACACCAAAAAAAGGGGGCCATTAAAACACCACAAAAATTTTCATGTTATAGCCAATTTTCATCATGTAGCTTTCACCTCATAAAACTTGATGCAAAACTTCATTGTAAATGTGAAGATTGTAACCCATGGAGAGAAACCTCACATATACCATACTTTTGGGGCTGAAAAATGCCTCATAAGTGATCAAAGCCTTATTCCCCAAGTGAAAAAAGTCACCTAGTGTCTATATTTGCTCTTGGGCTATGTCCAAATTACCTTTTGGAATGTCAAAAATGATAATTTAATGGTCTTTATGGGGGGTATACATTTTTCTATGCTAGAAACACTTACAAGGGGATAAATATCACTTACCCTCAGCATGGAGGACTTGGGAGTTTTCCCTTAGCTTGGAAACTCCACCCCTCCCTTCCTAGCTTGGAAATTGCATGCCCCTAGCATGGAAGCCACAAAAGCCAAATTTCAACACTCCATGCATCCCAACAATGACCAACCACTCCAACAAGGATAGAAAAATGCTAAGCATAGAAGATCTATCTTCAACGTAGAAGGTGTGGTCCTATTACTATTTATATTAAACAAAATGGCAATGGGGGGAAGGCACTTACCATATATAGTAACCCCCCAAATTTGGGCATCCATATCACTTGCATGAGGCAACAATTTGCAGCAATTTGGCAGCCAATTTGCAGCCAAAAATGGAGCAAAATTACAACCATTTTGTAGCACCATTCATGGCCTCAAACTTATAAAAACCATCCTCAAATGCCATTTAGGGTTTAGAAATTTTTTGACACATTTTAGCAATTTTTCTCAAGGTTCCACACTTTGGCAATGCTATATTATTCGCATTGGTTACACAATTTTTACACAATTCAATAATTTGTTCACAGTTCTACACTTTGGCATTCTCAAGCACTCAAGAGTTCTTACAAGTTTTCATGCTTATATCCTCTTGAATCTAGTGTAGAAACCCTATGACCTTGTAATCCACTTTGGGATTTGTGAATTTTCAAGCTCCATGCTACACTCTTGGGATTTCCAACTCCTAGCGTAGAGCACTTGGGTAGGCTATATTCTTTACAACTCTTAACCCCTAGCATAGCCAACATTGCAGATTTGAAGTAGCAAAGGTTTAATGACATCGGGAGTGGCAGGACATTTAACTTGTGGAGTTGATTACATTGACTTTAATAGACCTTGAACCCTCATCCAAAGTGAACCCCCTGCTACCCATTCAGGCACCATTTGTACACATTTCTCTAACTTATTCTTTATTCTTTCTTAATAAGGTTTTAAGTGAAAAATATATATTTTTTATTTTTTGTGCATTATTAAGATTTATTATCAATTTTTATTACCCCATTTTGCATTTCATAAGTCCTTGGTTGATCTTTCAGACTAGCTAGGACACCTTGAATTCCATTTTTTAGAGCCCCTGGGTTTCATGGGTTGAGGACTACTGTATCAGATCCATCGGTCTTTCTAGCAATTGATTTTTTCAAAAATAATAGGAATTAAAAAATATATTATTAAAAATAGAATTATGAATAATGTCTAAGTACAAGAGCATTAAAAACTTGAAATCATTTTACAGAATGTTAACCATCCAACAAAGTTGGATAATTAGAAGAGAGAAGCTCTAACAAAATATTTTCATATTAGAGATAATATCCGTGTGCTTATGATTTTAAAAATACTACAAAGATAAGTGATCATGAAATTTATTATGCTTCATTCAAACATTAACTTTTACATTAACTTCTAGTCTAATGATCAATAGACTAAAGCTAGAGGATGTGGGAGTATTTATAATGATGAAAAGGATCAACATGTTTCAATGACTATTGGAATATTTCATCAATCAATCCCAACTCCATAGTGTATTTATTTCATTAATTTCACTAATATTATTAGTTATCTTGCATCTCAATCCATCCTTCCTAAATCTCTTACTACATATGCATCATTCATTGTTTCTCTTGCAGTCATTCTTTCACTAGCATACAACTTGTTCCTCAACAGTACTAATGTAAACCCACCTCCACTAACATAAAACCTCACTTTCTTTTTGAACTTGTTCTAACTCATGAAAATTTATCCATGGGTTCAATCACCTTAAGTTTTACTTCCATTACTCCTAGCTTTTCAAATGTTTATCGAATTCAATCCTCCTCCATTGATGTCATTTCCTTCTATTGCAACTTCTCAATATGTCCTTCCTATCGTGAACCATTTTCTTAGTAAATCATCCATCCCTAACATTCTTGGTGTTCCTCTTGAAAGTATGCTATTATTTCAAGACCTATCATGATGACTCTAAGACAATGAATATCAAACTAGAAAGGCCACATCCTTGCATGGAAAATGCCTACCAGTCTCCATTTTCAATATTTTGTTAATTCCATCATTCCCTAATCCCACTAGCACAAGTTCTCAAAGGTGTTTTCTTATCTAACTTCACTTAATAAAGAAATTAATCCTGTAAATAATTTCATTACATTTCACAATGAGTATATGCTATTAGTTAGTTATCTCCATATTATTCTAAGTAGCTTTTCAAATTCATTAATAAGTAAGACACTTGAATGATACAAGTCTATTTTCCATGGGTCTCTCACTTCATTAGAGAAGTTATTCATAGCCTTCATTAAAAGGTTAAAATATAGCATAAGTGGAGGAGGTACACTTTAGAAACTATTGGTCATTAAGTAGGTACTAAATAAAGCCATCACCAAGTTCATATCTTAATGAACATCATCCATGATGAAGCTTATATACCCATTTTTTAATGATTAGATGTTATATATCTTCGAGGGAGCTATTAATGACTACATTAGGAGTAAGTTAGTTTACCCCAAGCCATTAAGCCTTCATGATATCATCACCTTATAAAAATACATTGAAGAGCTAGAAATTTAGTAGAATGTCCCAAAATATATGAGTTTCCATAACAACATAGGTAAAATAGTAGGAAAAAAGGCTATGCAACATGCTAGACAGAATATGACCTTAGTTAATCAAACCTTGTAAGAATATTCACTCATATATGGGAGCAATGAGAAAATGAATCAAAACCTAAGCAACACTAAATAAGCTTCATTGAATTAGGATCAATAGATAAGATAGGTCAAGTTTCCCATGAACTACACTCCATTGTATATCATGCTACTAAAAGAGTGGCATAGAACTCAAAAACAAGTGTCAAAGTATACATGAGCTAGATTTAAGTGGTTGTAGACTTTAACCATAGATCCTTCTTAACATGTGAAAGAAGATCCTTCATTCTTGCAATGGTACAATCCTAATAAGTTCTTCTACTACCATGAAGTTATAGCACATGACATAAGAAATTGTAATGTACTTAAAGATGACATTTAGGCAATTATAAAGGAGTAAATAGTCTTGAAAAGTTTAGTTTAGTCTAGAAATTATGATATGTAAATTTCCTAGGATTCCATAAATACTCATTCAAGAAGGATATATGCATTTCATCTTGAACCAAAAGGCAATCATTCTAGAACTTCATTTGTTAGATAGGTTACCATTCTTGCATTCTTATGTTGTAGAATGTGGGAATAAATCAAATGGAGGACTGTGGATTACATGAGGTTGAGTTGCTAAAATTATGATGAGGAACACTTAAAATTAATTTCCTCTTAACAAAAGAAATGATTATCTTATTATTCAATCTCAATACAATAATCTCATTCAACAATATCATTTAATAAACTTAAATTCTCTATCTTCAAAAGTTCTTTGAGTATCTATTATATATATCTATCTCTCTCTTCCTCTTTTTATCTCTTCCACTCCTCTTATAGTTTTGTTTCAATCTGGCACTAGAATAGCTTCAATTGATTGTTGCAATAACTTTTGGCTAATGGCTACAACCTAGATGTGAGTCATAGCTTTTTGCCTAATGAACTACTATGAGGGATTGTAATAAGCACTCTTAGTCAATTTTTTCCAATAGTTGAGTATATAAATCCTAATGGTTGACGGACCAATTAGGTTGAAAAATCTAGTACGGATGTGATAGCAGTGTGAGCGATAGGGACTTGCACTAATGGATTTCAATTTTCTATTGAAAAATAAGTTACAAGTGAATGTGACTCACATTTGAAATAAACTCTATGCTACAAGCTCATGCAAGTCACATGAGCTTGCAATACCTTTTTGAACTCAAATTCAACTTCATCTGCTACCCCCATCTCCATTCAAAGAAAACTCCACTTGTTCCTCAATACTGTATCTTCTAAAAATCAAGTCCTTGTGATTGTAGAATAGACATTGTTCCTTTTATGAGTTCAAAACTCATTGAAAATAAAATTCTAATTTAAGACCCTAAACTGTGGATTACTGTGGACCATATGAGGTTACAACTGCCTACCTAGGTTTAAAAATCAAGGAAACCAAGTAAAAAGGAGCATCAATTCACATCCTAACATAGTCCTTAACTAGCTATTTATAATTCCAAAAAATGATTGTGGAAAATGCACATGAATTAATGAGAATACAATAATTAAATGAAGCATATCATGAAATCAATCCACTCTATCATAACACCTCTAAACACACAAAAATATAGAGGGAGAAAGAAGAAGTGGGAAACAAAATGCTCAAGCTAGAGTAGCTATGCCTTTTCCTAAAGGAGGTGTAGGAGCCTCTACTAAAGGAGGAGGTTGAGGTGCATCCTCACATATTTCCTCACTCATGAAGTCTTCTTATGTCACCTCATCATCCACTTGGTCCTTAGGGATAGATGGTCTAACCTAACCTACATCAGTGATCAAGGAAGCCATGGATGAAAACTCTGAGTCCATTGATTTGCCAACCTCCTGGTGGCTAATTGTGTCATGTAGCTCCCTCATCTTGGAAAAAAAACAATGATCCAAGATCTTCACATTAGAGACCAACTGATAGTGCCTTCTCTCTAGTTGATCAAAAAAATTATGAGATGTGGCTCTATCTCATTATAATGTGTAATGAAACTTTCTTTTAGAGCATCCAATTAGGTCATGATCTAAGCTTCGACTCCCACTAAAGCCTAATCAACACCCATCATGCCCTATTATTGCTACTACTATGGCTTATACTACTATTGTATGCTTACATAATGGGCCTCCAAAGTGGTCCTACCCCTATCTCCAAGAACACATGTGTTAACAATCTACTAGACCTTCTCATACCATGTCCTAGGAAACCTCTAAGTAGGCACACCCCAAATTTAGAAACTTCTCCTCATTCTAGACAATAATCTCCTTAATGGGTAGGGCAAGTGGCTAAATTCAAAGATTCTAATACAATGTTGAGATCATTGATGAGGAAGGAACCCCATTGGTGTCTCGAAACATTAACTCCATCCTAGAAAACAAAATGGATAATTAAGGGTGAAAGGACCCTCTAAGTCAATCATGATCTACATGATAAAGGACATGACATGTGTGAAATGAGAGCTACCCAAAATGTTCATCATCACTGTCCTTGTAAGAACCCTCCTTTCTAGAAAAATATTCTTATGTGGCCATTTTGTCTTGTCCATCAGAACATTATTGAAGAGCTTAGCCAAATAAGTCTTCCTCTATGATGATACCACTATGAAGTGTTGTCTATTTTTTCCCACCTATATCTCAAGGTCCTTAGCAATGAGGATCTTGTTGGTGTCATAGAACCTAGTGTCAACTTGAAAACTTCATGACATAGGTAAGGTCCTCTAGAATATCAAGTAAAATTTTCAATCCTTCTACCCATAAAACACCTCACCTCTTATTAAGATGAACTTTAGGTTTTGCACTATCAAGAAAGCTGCAATTGGTTAATTCACTAGTTTTAGGAGGGGCTTGAAGTTCTTAGGTGCCTTGATTGGCACCATAAGAAACTTTTCCTCCTAGTGCTCATGCTCCAAATGCTGCATGTGCTTCCTATGAGTGCATTTCTTATGCTCCTCTTGAGCATGTCTCCATCCTATAAGATTTTTAGTTGTCAAAGATTGTCTCTGAGTACATTCCCCTCTTACACTAGGATGCATGAGAAGTTTCTTACTATAGGAAACATCAGTATGCATACAATAATAACATAATGCATAAAAAGAAAAACATGAAATAGAATGAAATAAATGAATTACCATAAAAGTATTATAATATCAAAATTAAAAATAAACATAATGTAGATGAATTATAGAAAGTACATAATTAAAAATAATTGTAAAGGTCTATGCCAATATTTTCAAAATTTCAATAACATTGATGCCTCCAATAAAGTGTACATTTTCCTCAATATGCATGACTAGTATAGGGGTGGAAAATAACAATTCAAGATAAAATTAAGTATGAAGATCTTGAATAGCATAACGATGAATTTTTTGACAATCAATAGTGGATTAACTATTGTACCATGAGTGTAGTGCATGAAGAATACAAAAGTGTGTTTCATAAAAATCCCAAGTTTTATATATTATTCTATAATATCCCATATTACTAAGTATTCCTCAAAATGAAATTGTTGTTTTCATGAGCTTTAGCTTGGAAAAAGTTCAAACCCAAACTTGATAGAAAATTACTTATAAATTATGATAGCTACAATAAAAATATGAAATCCATACTGAATAGAATTCAAATTATCATGGCTCATCTAACATATCCTAGAGTCATCTTGACAATGAAGATATCCTTATCTTAGTTTCCACCTTGGAGATATAGTGTATATAATAGGAATAAAAAAGGTTCCAATGAGAATAGTTTACAAGAGAATAACAAAAATCTAGCTTTATGCAAAGTTCCAAATCAAACTAACAAAGAAAAATGCTTAGAACACTAAATTAGAAGTACCACAATGTTAGGGGGACATCAAATAAAAAAGAGTTCATGATCAAAACATTCAATCTCCTCCAAGAATAATGGTGATGCCCTAAAATTACTTCCAATAGCACTCAATAGGAAGTCTAGGAGGATAAACACATCAAAATAAGAGATTTGAGGCTTACCATATGCATGTTGCAAAAGGAAGAAGGCTTGGAGGTTAGATTTGGTATCTATGTGCATAATTGAAAGCTCACTTTAGCTCTTGGATATGTCTTGTGACACTCTATGATAAAAAATGATTTCTAATTTTCTTAATGTACTTTTTTTCTATTTTTTAATTAGGTTGCGATTGATTATGAGTTGTAACTCATTGCAACATGACAAAAAAACTTTTCATAAATTTTTAAGTTGAAACCAACTATGGATTACACCTCTTTACATCACCAACACTAAGGATCACACCTAGCTGCACTATTCTACAATCCAAGGAATGAAACATTATAGTGTGATACATAGTGAGTTTAAGGCATTTGCATTATCCAAAACCCAAAAAATCATGAATTTCAAAATGTGGTAAACTATAGCTCATACCTTATCACATTAATAAATTAATTGTGATTAGACATTGAGATGTAAGGGAGGTAAGGGTCATAGCTCATTGCAAGTACCAAAATTTAACAGAATGAACTACAAGGTGATTACAGATTGTAATCAAGCTTAGAGTTAGACTCTGAGAAATTGTGAGGCACACCCTTTCTACACTTTTAAATCCAAAGATATTCTATAAAAAATAATGAGGAAAATAAAATGGAAAATACAGTAATAGGAAAAGAAAAATAAAATAATGAAGAAAAATTTTGTGATAGAAAAATAACCAAGGTATTAGTCCTTGGTAAAGATCAAGACATTGGATGATAATTTAAGTAAATTCAGTTCCAAACAATAATAAAAATACAAGGCACTATCACATTTGGACATTCATGAATCATTGTTTTCCAACTTCTCCATGTCTTATGGAACTATACCTGTCAAAAATACATAGTCTTCTCCATGTCTTCTCCTACATAGTCTTCTCCAAATGTTACCTTGAGAAACATGTTTGTTATTAAAATGCACCCTTTTAGGTCTCAATTACAACACATCCTTGTGAGTCTTGTCATGATAATGATAACACTTGTTATAAAGAGGCACCATCTTTGTTATGCAGTAGCACCATTTGGGAATAGGGACATTACAGTTATGGAGACTCTTTATGCATCAACACAATAACCTTATTTTGTGACCATGAACAAGAGAGAGCTTATTATTCATGGGAAACAATCCATGGAAAATAATTAGAAAAGTGACCTTGAATGGTCCTTATATTGTGACCATGAATAACTAGAAAAGTGACCTTGAATGGACAACAATTTTGTTAACTTTTCAATTAGAAAAGTGACCTTGAATGGTCCTTCCTATTTTGATACTAATTTCCTAGTAAACTTTTAAAGCCTCATATTAAATAATAAAACTAAATCACCTTTTGAGAACAACTTTCCCATAATCTTCTTATCATTCCATATCTTCATTTGCTTCTTATATAAACGTTGCTGATCTAAAGCATGTATAAGATCTTCATCCAAATGATTTAAAGCAAAAAAATCAGAAAAAATACATGAGTTCAAGTTTATTTCCAATTGACATTACATTCAAAAAGACTTGTTTTGTATTGAAGAAGGAACAAGGCATTGCTTATTGCATGCTAGTTCATATGGGGTAAATCCAAGAGATGATTTATATGATGTACAAATATCCCATAATGCATCAGGTAAACTATAAGACCAACATGTTTGGTTCTCTCCTACAACTTTTTGCAAAATGTTTTTAAGTTTCTTATCCATACTTTCAACTAAACCATTTGATTGAGGGTGATATGCAATAGCAATACAATGTGTAATTCACATTTTGTGTAACAATTTTCCTATTATATCATTAAAAAAATGTATTCACTGATTGCTAATTAAGATTTGTAGGTGCCCAAAGCATGGAATTAGGTTTTCTCTTAAGAACATAACTATCACTTTTGCATCATCATGCCTAGTTTCTTTTACCAAAATGCATATAGTGACATAATCAATGGAAACTAAAATATAATTACAAGAATTTCTTGAAGGAAAAGGGCCCATGATATTAATTTCCCAACAATCAAAGGGCTCACACTTCACTAAGGCATGTAAGAATGACATGTATTACCATCTTGTGAGTTCTCCCATTCATTGACATTGATCACATCTTTTATAATATGCATAAGTATCCTTAAACAAGGTAGGCCAATAGAAACTAGCATGGAGGATTTTGTAGGAAGGTTTCTTACCTATAAAGTGACCTCCACACACAGTAATTACCTTCTATTGTTCTTTTTCTAGTAGACATCATCAAATGATCTTATCCTTATGAAAAAGAATCCTCCCAAATGAACTACTATGCCTTGATGATGAAGGCTTGAATTTGTTCTTTAGTCTAAGACTTTGATAATTTGTGTATAGATAAATAATTAGCAATATCTACATACCAAGGATCTAAAAACTTATGAATAATAGCCCTAGCCCAAAAACAAAATAACTACTCATCTAGAAATGCATCATTAAAGGTGTGAGATGTTTCCAAATCTGCATTATGCTCCAATTTGGATAAATGATCTACCACTAAGTTTTTAGATCCCTTCTTATCACAAATT
Source organism: Gnetum montanum (assembly GCA_015680685.1). Lineage (NCBI taxonomy): Eukaryota > Viridiplantae > Streptophyta > Gnetopsida > Gnetales > Gnetaceae > Gnetum > Gnetum montanum. Next base: position 557,006 of record MNCI01033354.1, read on the forward strand.
ACCTAATTAAATTCTTGCATCAAAAGATACTAATGAATTCATCTTGGAATTTTAGTTCATTTATTAGGTAAATAGTTAATATTTGCATGATCATTATATACTATAGTATAAAAACCAATGAAATAATGATGAAATTTATCTAAGCTATATACAACCACTAACATTTATTTTTTAGTAGTAGTATAATTTACTTGAGTAGGGGTCAATGTCTTAGAAATATGATAAATAACATATGGGAAATTATCTTTATGCTGATCTAATATAGCTCCAATTGTAAAATTTGAGGCATCTATCATAAGTTCAAAGTCTTTACTCTAATTAGATCCTTATAAATTTGGTGCTCAAGAAAGCTTATATTTTAAGGTTTCAAATGAATTTTGGCACTCTTCAATCCATTTAAAAAAATATTTTTGTAAAAATTTTACCAATGGTTAAGTAATTTATGAAAAATCCTTCATGAATTATCTATCAAAAGAAACATGACCCAAAAATTCACATAGACCTTTCACAGTAATGGGAGGAGTAAGATGGGAGATAATCCTTACCTTTTTAGGATCTACTAAATTTTACTTATTACTAAGAATTTGGCCTAACACAATATCAAAAGAGGCCACAAAATAACATTTTTTCCAACATAACCTAAGACCTTTATCAATACACCTATGCAAGTTCAATTTAAGATGAAAAAAGGCATCAACGAATGAATCACCATAGACTAAAAAATTGTTCAGTAAAACCTCAAGAAGTGAATTAATCATATTTGAAAGAATAGATGTCATAGCCCTTTGAAATGTAGTAGGAGCATTACACAACCCAAAGGGCATATGTTGAAAATGCAAAAATCATCCATGTTATAGTAAATGTTAATTTATGTTGATCTTTTGGGGCAATTGAAATTTGATTATAATTATTGATGAGTAGCGAGTAGTCCCTATGCCAAACCGTAAAAATCACTAGAGTTCACTAATTGATTCAATTGAATTTCATAGACTTTAGATCTCTAAGTACACTGGGTTAGGAAGTGAATCTAATAGATGTGATCATTGTCTTCTCAGTTTCACTTATGAAGTGCAAGTGTATGGTTAAGTGTAACTGAGAACTATGATTTTTATCATTTTGTATTTATAGTTTAAATCACCTAAGTGCCAAAAAATAAAGTAATTTAATGTTTAATTAATCTAGTAAATAACTAATATCTTAATTAATCCTAACATAAGCATCCGTTCCCATTTACTGTAAACATACTAAACCATGCTACAACGTTATTGGGCTACCAAGCATTAAGCGCTACTAGGATTACCAAAAGTTAACATATGCTCAAAATGGTCATACTTATGTGTATTAATTAATTACTAATTAATTAATTAATATAATTCATTAAAGTAAATCACTCAAATAATAAATTCATTAAGTAAACATTAACTTGATTCCAAATGTTGCAAGGTTTGTGAAGAAAGCTCATCTTTATTGTCGATCACACCGAGGTGCTTAGGTACATCAGTGTTCAAATAAAGATCCGTACACTTCTCACTCCTACTATAGGCACTTAGAAAATATTCTAATTGTTAAATGAACATCCTAAGGACAAGGCACTATAGGGAATAACTCCTTAACATTGAAAAAATAGGTAGCGAATTATTTACATTCAAGGTCAAATGCACTAAGAACATTTTGTAGCTCCTAGCAGTCATTCATTCTTTTGGCTAGGTTCCCTATTATTGATCTTTGATCACTGAACTTTTCCTTGACAACCTTGAGTTTACAATTTATTATGTTATGGTTTTGCTTAGTCTCTTTATGGTGCTTGAACTCTACCTCCTACAAAAGGTGCAAGCTAGCCACTTATTTCTCTATTTCTAACCTTGGTCTTCCAGTGGAAAGATTTGCTATGTTTGAGTAACGAAGGTTGGAAAGCTTCATGTACTCCATCATCTCCTCAATCTATAGCTCTTTAAAGTAGATTTTAGCTTTGATGTATTTATACAGTCCATCAAGGATGGATTGCCAAACATCACCTCCTTGTTAGAGCAACTGGAGGCCCTCATTCATCTTTACATTTGCCAATTGGATCTATTTCTTATTTATTTTCTTTTGTAAGCCAACTTAGTCCTTGTAATGGTTCTTCATCCTTTCAAATTTGAGGGCTTAGTTTTTCCATGTGGTAATTTCAATGGCATACTTCTGGTGAAGAGCACATACCTCTTGCATTGAGAGATTGCAACTTTCTATAGCCAACCTCCTCGATTTAGTGTTTACCCTAGCAAGCTACTCCTATTTTTGTTGGATGAATTTAGCCATCTAATCTTTTTGTGATGGTTCTCTAGGTTAGCCTAATGTTCTCCTAGTGAACCTTTGATAAGTCCTTTTTAATGTTATAGGTAGTGGTAGCTACTAAGGGCTGATCAAAGATTATCAACTCCTTCACATACTCAACCTCTTGAAGTTTTACCTAAAGTTGTTGAAAAGCTTCATCTTGCATTATGTTCTAGCTAAGTATAATGGGATCAACAATGCAAGCTCTAAGTACAACTTTCATAGCTAAGTGTTGAATCTTAGCTTTAGTTATTTCAAGTTGGGCATTAGCAATGAGGGCCTTGCCATTAGCCTCAAGTAATTTTGAATGGTTTGCTAAAATAGTATCTAGGATATCAAAGATATCTAAAATCGATTTCATTGTTCCTATAAATCAGTCTAGCAACTCTTCATGATGGGTTATACCAAACCTTCCACTTCTTGCTCTTGTAGACATCTACACATCTCTAAGCATAGGAACATTTGGTACAAATGCCATAGGGGCATTGAGTGCATTATCCACTTTGTCAACTATCACTTCTCATGTTGTTTCTTATCCTTAGTGCTGCATCATCAAAACAGTTATCCCCTTGCCCTCCTCCAAGCATACTAAGAAGGTAGTGACATTACCAAAGATTTCTGGGAATTACTATTGTTGAAAGAGAGACACTGTTAGCTCTAGGGTGATAGGATTTGATCTTGCGAGCACCTACATTCTTTGAGGAGAAAACATTTACATCGAACCCTCCATCCTACTTATTGATCTAGCCACCTTGTTGAGATGACTCAATGCTAGCTTGTAAATAGAGGGTTCACCACCACTTGATCCTACCTGCTACTACTATTGGAGTTACTCATAGAGTTCATGCATGTGCTCAATGTCAACATAGAACTTTGGTCTTTTTTGTTCATGAGTGAGTGGTGGTGGTGACTACTCCTCTTTTATCACCTTGGTAGGCACTTTATCTTTCATCATTTTCACACAAGAGGCAATGAAGCATGTTTCATGGTATCATTGGAATGGTGGGCTATTCCTCCCCTTCTACATAATTTTTGGTTAATACATGGGGAAGGAAGTATCTCGTTTTCCTTAAAATGCTTCTCCATCTCAAGATAGATCAGTTGAAGGAGGTTTATTGGAAATTTTTTGCTCTATGTGATGCATGCATGGGCAAAGAATGTCATCATGTTGTTGGGCCTCATGGTCAGATTAAGGTGGTAGGTTACCATTTTAAAGTACACATGCTCTACCACTGTGAGTGGACCAAACTCTTTACGGTCAACATTGTAGCACCACTAGATCCACTCCTCTTTGAGCTCAAGGTCCACTTGTGTTGAAATTTTTGCCAAACCCAAGGGCCTTAGAAATGATGTTCATTGACTAGGACATAGAAATGTCCTTGATTTTCTTAGTGGCATCACCCTACCTATTATTCTAGAAGAGGTATGTTTCTTCCATGTACCATTCTCCATTAGAAGAGAGAATGGACCATATGGGAAAAGTTTAGAGTTGAGCTTTGACATCTTCTAGGGAAAATTTTAAAAAATATCCAAAGTTTAGTTTAGGGAGAACTATTTTTTAAATCTTCCTAGACTCGATTTTCCTCAAGCATGCCTCTATCAAAGTGACCTCAAGGTTCGTTCTTGGTCTGGGTGTTTCATTCTAGTGGGACTACTCCATTTTAGCTTTTGGAATGTGATAAATAGATTCCACATCATGATTCTCATGAAGAGGTCCCATTACATTCATCTTGGCCACTTCCTCCTAGCGTTACTCTTGTTGGTCCCTTCTAGTTCTAAGATGCTTATCCCTTGATTGAGATGGTCCTCCTTCCTACAAGCACCTTGGTCTAAGTGCCATTTGTAATCACAACATGACCAAGGATTAGCATTTAATGTGTACCTTAGAACATTTAGGTACCTTGTCTCTTTGAGTTAGATACACTAGGTTGTGATCATGGTAGGTTTGATTATTTTAATGTCTACCAAAGTTTTTTTGGTAAATTTTAATTTTCATAAATTAATGATTTTAATATTATTTTATTAGTTAAACCTTATGGGAGTTAGAAAATTTCCAGAAAACATTTCATTAGAAATCTAAGGTTTGTGGCACCCATGACATAGAGCTCACCTCTAGTAGCTTTAGGAACAAAGAATGAAGTTAATTGAACAAGTGGTGTGAAAGTTATGGGCTCTAGAAGGTTCTAGGCTCTAAAAACTAAAAAAACTCCTTCACAATTTTGAAGCAAATGGCAAAAATTTTCAAAGTTTTGCACAATATTTATAGGTTTTTAGGTTTGTGTTGATGGGATCCTATAAATAGGATAATGTTGATGTGAGGGCTGCATTGACAGGATTCCATCAACATAGCCAAAAGAAAATTTTTTGTACTTTGAAAATTGGACCAAAAACAAAAAGTTTTTTCATAAAGTTGAAGACCATAGAGATCCATAAAGACCATCTAAACCAACAGGTATGCAAGTGGGTCCTTCCCCATAGTAGGCTTATGCCCTTAATTTCTTTGCATGGCATCAAACTAAGGAGTTTTTGGGCCCCATAGTTGATTAATGGTTGTGGAAAGTTAAGGACTAAATCTTGTAAGAATCTACTTAAGAATTTTGAAACATCAAACTAAGACACTGAACAAAGTATGAAAAATGACAATGAGGTGAATTATGAGAAACATAGATGGATGAGGTAGAGAGTGGAATGAAGTCTCATATCATGGTCACATAGAGTCCCTTGTGGATTTTGTGGTTAATATGACCTAATAACATTCATTCTTATTCGAAATTAAAACCACCCACTTTCAATGACTTCACATTAATACTCTAAGGCTAGTTCACCTCCTCAAGACATGAGCATTTCCATAGATTAATCACCATTCCTAAAAGAGAAGAAAAGAGAAATAGGAAGTGAGATGGACATTAGTTAGAGGCAACCTTTAGGCATTGGTAACATGTCTTTCTAGCCCCATAACCAATGCTTGTAGCCCATTATTAGTTTAAGGGATGTGCTTTGAATTTCCATTATTTTTTTATTTTTTACATTTTTATTTTTTTTTGATGGAAACCACACCATGCAAAGACTTTTAGCTTCCTATTATTGGTTGAAAGTGAAAAGGTGAGAAATCCATGAGAATACTCATGCACCCAAGAGGATAGGTGTAGTGACCGAAAACGTCAGTGGCTAGAAACACTAAGAGGTCCTGGATGTGTGTAAGGGCCATGCTAGATAAAATAGAAATGGGACACCCTGAATGGTCTAGTCAATTAGATAGGGACTTAACCAGTGCAATGTAACCTTTCGTAAACATTATTTTAAGTGTGAAAAATGTAAGATCTAATCGATGATTAATAAATGCGATGATAAAGAAAATGATGCTGAATAATGATGACAATGAAAAAACCATAGAGTAATTGGGATAAGAAAATACACCACTGCAAAGTCGCAGGTTTGATTCTCTTCTTTGCTTGAAAATGTATAACAAGTTATACAATGCCAAAGGTGCACGAAGAGTCCAAGAATGATTGAAACGCTTGAAATTCCTCCACTACGTTTTTTGAGTACAAGCTTAAAAGCTAACAGCGCAAAATGCCAATAAGAAAAAGGCTAATGCCAAGTGCTAATGCAAAAGATGCCAACCGATGAAATCTTCCGACTTAACAAATTGCTAATTTCCCATATTGCCAATAGAGTTCTCAATTTGCCAACCAAAATTTGCCAATCGTGAAAAATGCTAATAATGCTCAAAATTGCCAACCTTTTGAGCATTACTTGTCAGGGTATTTATAGGGCCAGGAGCTGGCAAGAGATGCAATTTAGATGCCACGTGTCCTAGACCCATGAGATGATGATGTGCCTATATCGCATGGATATGTAAAGCCAATTGTGAACCTACTACACTGCAATCATGTTGTTGAAACTGAAAGTGCTGACGTCAAGTGTGCAAACAATGCAAGCAAGAGATGAAGCATACTAGCGTAGCATAGCTATTTTCTATGCTTTGCTATGCTATGTAGCATAACATGTTGGCATGACGTAGCTATTTGCTATGCTGTGCTATGCTATGTAGCGTAGCACAGCGTAGCCACTAGTTCGAAAAGGAAATTTGCATTGAAATCAACTGCATCTGTTGGAAGCTTCAACGTGCATCGGGTTAACTTTTGAAGCACCTCATTTAGTTTGCATCTCTACTATGCTACGCTACGCTATGTAGTGTAGCATAGCATAGCAACTGGCCTTATCTGCAACTTGTGCTAAAGTTGCAAACACTTGTTTGAAGCTTTGACCATGCTAACAGCTGCAATTTTTGCCTTTTGTGAAGGGGAGCCTCTAAACTTGTTGAACTTGCATTTGAAACATTTCTTGTTGCTCTTTTATTGTTGCTACATTGTTCTATGCTATGTAGCATAGCACAACTTAGCAGCTAGCATATCCTACTTTTTGCTCAATCCACCACTTTCTAGTAAGAGACCTTGCTGAAGGACTTGAAGTTGAATAAGGCAACTGGTTTTGAAGGCCGGAGTGCTTACCGAGTGTAATTTCTTCATTGGAATCACTTGGTAAGCTAGGCCTTTTTGATTTACCTTTGCTACACTGTGCTACGCTGCATAGCGTAGCACCCTATTCTACAACAATTTGCACTTGATTGCATAAGCAACTATCTTCTGAGGTTTGCTACGCTACATAGCATAGTATGGTGTAGCAAACTTCTTCACTAGAAAACTTGTCGAACTGTTTTACACATCCTGAGTACCACTGACAACTCCAAGCATGATTTCTGAATAGACTGTCAGCTGGGTGAATCACGTAGGTGGGCAAGCTAGAGAGTCCATCGGGCCTGTCAGTTCTAGCGGTAGAAAACTTGCTGAACTGAACAATCTAAACTCAGTGCATTCATTTCCTACTAAACTATCATGAGGCTACACTTGTGAAAGTGTTTTCCTCATTTCCAAGACCCTGGTGAAGCAAGAGTGCCTTGAAATTTTAGGGTGTTTCAATAGGAAAGTACAAAGAGCATCAAATCCCCTTGAAGTTACATCCTTGTTTATCCATTTAAATTCTTCCCAAGTTTTGAAACAACCAAGGTTACAAGTTCATTATATTTCTAGAACAAGGGAACACCATAGAGTTTTATGAATGACTGGATGACATGGACTCATTGCCTATTATCATAAAAAGGAAACCATATCTTAGTTATCAATACTAAAATTCAAAGATAGAATCTAAACATTGGTAATCAAATAACATTATAGTACAAACCATCATCAATCAACAACTACAGTTGCACTTTGTCCTAGTGGCAATAAAGAAAAATAATGAACATTAGAAAAACTTAAACCAAATAAAGTAAAATATAGAAGAATTTATAAAATATTTAAGAAAGAGAAAAATTTACTAATGATGATGTAAAACAAAAAAGTGTAAAAAGTTGAGGAGTCACTTTAATGGAGTAGCATGAATAGCCATCTCTCCCATGACTAAGTTGGAAGGAGGAGATCCAAAAAATTAAGCTCTTCTATCCATCTATTGAGGTGTTCTAGCCACTATCTCGCTTAGGCTCATGGAAAGGTTTGATTTGTTGCATGTTAACCAATAGTTTCTTGTTTGGGCTCTCAGGTTTGTATATTAACATGGCCTTAGAAGAAAAGCTTTCATAGATAACATAAGGCCCATTCCACAATGTTTGGAACTTGGCTCTTTGTGGTACATGTGTGGGTTTCTAGTAGAGGATCCTATCTCCTAGTTGAAGTTTGATATTCCTTATTCAAATGTCATGTCATTGCTTGTTGAATGCCTTATGCACTTCGTTGGATGACAACACTACTAATTGATTCTCATCTAGCAAATTGATGTTTATCAATCTTTTCTTTTGTGCTAAACTTAGGTCAAGGTCAAGGTCACAAGTTGTTGATAGTTTATGGAGCTTTGCTTTAATTGGAAGAGTTGTCAACTTTCCATACATAGGCTTATAGGGAGAGTAGCCAATACGAAGTTTCCAAGTGGAGCACTAGGCCCAAAGGGCATCGGTGAGTTTTGTGCTCCAATCCCTTCTATATTTAACAACAATTCTCCTTAGTATCTTTGTGATTTTTCTATTTCTAGCCTCTACTTGATTGTTGGCTTGGAGGTGGTAGGGTGTTGTTAATTTATGTTCAAACCCCAAGTGTTGCATGAGTTTTCAAAAGGTAGTACCTATAAAATGAGTATCATTATCTGAAATAAATGCATGTGGCATGCCAAACCTATTTACAACATATTGTTGCACAAACTGAGCAACTGTAGAAGACATGCAATCAATGACAACTACTAATTCTACCCATTTCATACAATAGTTAACCATGACTATGATGTCCACCTTTTCATTTGACATGGGTATGATGGGACACATGAAGTTGATACCCCAAATGTCAAAGGGCTTTAGTGATTGGATCCACTACTAAGATCCCTCCAAATAAGTACTCATCCTACCATCACATTGATAACATTCACAAGAGTAAATGAATTAGTAAGCATCATTGAAAAGTGTTGGCTAATAATACTCTACCATGAGGATCTTAATGGTCATGCATCTCACAACATAGTGGCCTCCATAAGGGCCCTCATAAGAATCTTGGATCATGCACAATTGATTAGCATCAAGTACACACCAACGAACCAAGCCATTGGTGCACACCTTATAAAGGTATCCATTAATCCATGAAACATTTTACTTGGTGAAGAAATTGTTGTTTCTTCTTGTGGTATCACTCTTATGAAATCTTCTAAGTGAGAATATAGATGAGAATGTGATCATATCAATTAGTTTTATTAGGCATTTATTCATCAGGAAACTGATCTAGCAATGAGCTCTCCTACTCTCTGTTATCATATTGCAACTAAGATAAATGGTTAGCAATCACATTCTTGATTCTCTTTCAATCTACCATTGTAAGATCAAATTTTTGCAAGATCATTAGCCATATTATAACATGGGGGTTCATCATTGGTTTTTTCATCAGGAACTAGATTACACTATGGTCCATGTGCACAAACACCTTTTATCCACATACATGGTGCCTAAATTTTTCCAAGGCTAACATCACTACCATCAACTCTTTCTCTATTATGATGTAATTTAATTATGCATCCACAATGCTTCTACTCACATGATGGATATAATAAGGATGTTTCTAATTGTCTAACTACATGAGCATGGCTCCCAAAGCATAATTTGATGCATGCTCATAGAATTGGAGTTTCCATGAGCTTCTACTTGAGATTTTGGAATGCATGATCACATTCCTTGGTCTAGACAAATAGAACATCCTTCTTTGCTAGCTTCACCAATGGTTTAGTGATCTTAGATAAATTCTCTATGAATCATTGGTAGTATCGAATGTGCCCAATGAATGGCCTCACATCTTTAACTATTTTTAGCTATTTGGTAATTATTTGGATGACCCTTATTTTCTCAAGCTCCATCTCAATCCCATTTTAAGAAATTTTGTGCCTCAAAATAATGCCTTTCTAGACAATTAGGTGGCTTTTCTGCTAGTTGAGCCTAAGGTTTTTCTCCACACACCTTTTAAGTTGTTGCTTAAGACAGTCCAAGGTTTGCTTAAGTTTAGCCCCATAGATGAAAAAGTCATCCATGAAGACTTCCATCTTGCTACCAATCTATTGTTGGAAGATGCTTAGGATAAGACGTTGGAATGTAGCAAGAGCATTGCATAGGCCAAATAACATCTTTTTGTATGAAAAAGTTATCTAGGAACTTGTGAATGTTGTTTTGGCCTGATCCTCTAGTGTGATATAAATTTGTTTATAACCACTATAACCATCCAGAAAGCTATAGTAGCAATTCTTAGAAATGGTATCCAACACCTAGTCCACAAATGACAATGAAAAGTGATCTTTGTAAGTTGCCATGTTCAATAGCCTGACATTGATATAGATCCTCCATTTGCCACCCTTCTTTGGTACTATCACAAGTGGTCTAACCCACTCACTATTCACAATGGAATAGATGAACTCCACCTTGAGGAGTTCAATTTTCTCTTTCATGATCTACCTTAGTTTGGGGTTCAACCACTGTTGCAGCTACCTCTTGGGCTTGATGGAAGGATTTATGTAGATGTGGTGCTAGCATATCCTAGGATCAATTTTAGTGAGTTCAAGATATGATCATGAAATGGTTGTTGGCCATTTGTTAACCATATCCAATAGCCTCTTTTTCTGCACAGGAACAAGGTTGACATTGATGATAACTAGGTTTCCATTACTCAAAAAGTCATATTTCATTTCAAATGGTAAAGGTTTTAGCTCAAGGGGCTCTTGTTTAAAGCTTTTAGGGATCTCAACTCTCCCCAGTTGGTTTCATCAGGTTCATCATTAGAGATTTGGTGATGAACTTACTTCATTTCATTCATGCCTTCAACATAGAAACTCATAAGGCTCTCAGTTATTTCCATGCATATTATTGAGCTACTATCAAGTTTACCTATTAGCCACTGGGTATCCTCCTATTTTGTAGTTGCTACATATAGGCACCTTTGAATTTCTATCACACCGACACACTATCTACATGTTATGATAGATGTTCTTTTTATGGTTCATAATTTCTACATACAATTGCACCCATGCCATTTTCTATAATGCATGAAATGAAATTCCTCTTAATCTTTCCAAATTCATTTTCCTTGGAGATTTCTAAGGAGAGGTATTGGATTTCTAGTTGTGCATCTATGGTTCTTAATCAAGTCCTTTCCATGATCATTGGGAAGTCCCCTTTGTAGTTATTAACACGAATCACCATAAAGTTGGTAGGATATGACCAGCCACAGATGGTAGTTACAATGTCCTCCACCAACCCTAAGGGAAAGATGATGGACCAATCTACCAGCTCAAGAAAAATGTTGCTCTTCTTGAGTGGAGGTAGGTTCTAGGCTTTGTACATTTCATGAGAAATAAATTTTACACTAGAACCTAAGTCAAAAGATCCTTGCAAGGCTCATTCCTAGTGATTTGCAAATAAATGAGGGGACTCTTAGGATTAGATCTTTTCCTAGGAAGGTGGCTAGCCTTGATTCAATTGGTAACTGTATGGGCCAACATTACAGTATGCACTTTGGAAGGTGTTTGGTTTGAAGGGACCTCAAATGAGATTGTAGAGGATGAGGGAGAAGTAGGTTCATTAGCCATAAGTATATGTGAGAGCTTAGAAGGAATTTTTATTTAGAAGAAATTTCTTTTTTAGGTTTATTTCCTAAACCACTTGTCTAAGGAGTTGACTTTAAGTTAGCAACCCTCATGGCATTTATTTATTGTGGCTAGGCAGGAATTCCACCTTGCATGGATGGAACTAGTGGAAATTGAGTTAAGGAACATGCATAAGTGTAGAAGCATGAAGAGTAATAGCATGGTACATAACATTAGCTTGTAAAGGAATAGATTGAGTATAAGAAGATGGACTAGCCATTTGTGTGGATAAAGAAAGGTTTGATTATGTGAATGAAGTAGAACCCAATTGACTCCTAGAATTTAAAATTGATGTACCAAATCCAAATTTAGTAGGCATCCTAACAATCATGGATATTTGATTAGGTTCGATAGCATTAGGAAACAGGGTTGAAAACTGACTTCCACTAGTAGTTAAAGTAATAGTATTATTAAGTCTATCTACCAAACTAACTCTAGTTCCTATACTTGAAAAACTTTGTAAATCTACCTATGAAATTGGTGGTCCTTCTTGTTGAAATGAACTTTGGTCTTCTTTACCTTTGAAACTTCATAATGAAGATGATTCTTTTGATGACATTGAAATCCTTTTTGTCCTTTTCTTGGGCATGTATGAATAAGGAACAAAATCACATATCAATCTTTGACCTTTCTAATGAATCCAATTTATAAACCTTTAAAGAAATAACAAGTAAAGAAGAAACAAAAGAGAAACAACAAATTTATAATCTACTGTAAGAATCATTAACTATGAAGAAGTGCTTCATCAATCATCAGTATTTGTAAATCAAGAAGAAGAATCTACATATTAATCAACATCACTTGAAATTATAATAATTCTAACATACAAAAATTCAAATACTGATTTAGATCCATATAAATAACTAAAAAAAAGAAAACATAAAAAATTAAACAAAATTGAAATCTAGAACATACCACCATAACCCATGGCTATCACAATAGTGCCAAAATGTTAAGTTATTATTCTTGCATTCTTGCACTATAGAATGTGGGAATTAATCAAATGAAGGTATGTAGTTTTCATGGGCTTAAGTTACCAAAATTATGTTGAAGAACACTTAATGTTAATTCACTCTTAATAGAAGAAATGACTATCTTATTATTCAATCTCAATACAACAATCTCATTTAATAATATCATTCAACAAACTTAAATTCTCTATCTGCAAAAGTTATCTAAGTATCTATTCTATATTTCTCTCTCTCTCTTCATAGATAATGATTCTTATAGTATATTATATTCTTATATTCTTCTCTTCCACTCCTCTTATAGTTCTACTTTAATCTAGTGCTAAAATTGCTTCAGTTAGTTATTTCAATATCTTTTAGCCAATGGCTACAACCTGGGTATGAGTCGTAGCTAGGTTGCAAATCCTTGCTCGATAGAATTATCAAGCTAACCAATTGCTATAGGGAACGACCATCAATATTCTCAGTCAACTATTTCCAATGGTTGAGTATACAAATAGTAATGATCAAGTGACCAATTAGGCAAAAAAATCCATTACGGCTATGGTAGCAATGCAAGTCATACAAACTTACATTTATAGAATTTACATTTCTATTGAAAAATAAGTTATGAGTGGCTCAAATCACATCTGGAAGAAACTCTATGTTGTGAGCTAATGTAGATTTCATAAGCTTGTAGTACCTTGCCAAACTCAAATTCAACTTCTTATGTTTTCCTCATCTCTATTCAAAGCTAACGTTAAAACACCACAAAGAAAATGCATGTTGAAACCTTTTTAGCATTCTAAGTTTTATCCCATGAAACTTGAGGATGGAATTTCATTGTAAAATATGAAGATTATAATCCATGAGATGCAATTTTACATGCTTTAACTTTTGGAGATGACAAATGCTTCATAACTTGTTATAGCCTTAGTTCCCAAGAGGAAAAAGTACTATCATGTCTATATGTGGGCTTGGAAAGGTTAAAAATTCCTTTTGTACTACCAAAATTGGCATTTTCATGGAATTTTTTAGGGAGTATAACCTTACTATGCTAGAGGCACCTATGCCTAGCATTGGGAGGTTTGATTTTCATTCTTCCAACTATGGATAGAATAGTTTTCATAAGTCCAGTGTTGCCACATCAAGGCCAACATTGGAATGATCAGGATTTTAACTTTAAACAATCTCAATATTTCCCCTACAACTGCAAGGTTTCTACTAGAAGACCAACATGGATGGGAGAAGATAGCATGGGTGAAAAGTCTATTTACTATTTTTGTTAACCATCATGATTTTGGTGCCTTAGGGATATCAAAACATACCACAAATAGTAGCTACACTAGAATCAAACACCCACAAACCTACATGTGACACCAATATATCAATAATTATGATATAAATTTGTAGCCATAATTTAGAAACCATATAATCTATATAAGCCAATTTCAAACACCTTGAAGAGGTTCCACCACTTTTGAATTTCTTAGCTTTTAAATTTGAAGCAAACACAAAGCTTTTGGGAAATTCTTGAGCATGGAAGTATCAACCATACAGAACACTTGTAACCTTGAGGCTTGTGTGAGACCTTTTAAAGCAATGCCAGACTACTTGGGCATCAAGATTTCCAATGTGGTACCCATTTTGTGATAAATGTCCTTCACACACCTTGCCCTTTTCCCAATGACCAACACTATAGATCTATGAGAGACACTTGCAAGAAGTTTTATTTTTGGAAGTTGGGAAGTACCTTGATCATGGAGCTGACTACGGTGTGTAAGAGTACTTGCTTCAACAAGCTTTAAACTCCACCAAATCAAATCCCTTATGCCTCAAAGAACCATTTGTACACATATGAACTTTGTTTATTTACCATATTTTCATTTTAATAAAATTCATAGTTCATTTACTATGCAAATTTGTATAATTTTATTTTGTGCATTTACTTTCTAGACCAGATCTGCAATATTTTACATTTCGTTTACCCCTATTTACATTTTTCAAGTTCTTTGGTGATTAGCTAGACTATCCAAGATTCCATGGATCCTCTATCTCGAAGGTCCTTGGGATCCAAGGCTAAAACTATTCCACACTTGTGATTTTTGATTTTCCAGCAATCAAAATTTTCAGGTGTAACAATTTTTTGGCACAAGAAGAAGGTCCTCTATCCAAGTTCTATGTCCAACCCTATTTTTTATTTCAATAACATTTTTTCAAGTTAGAAACTTTTAATTTACACAAAATATCTTTAAAATTTTATAAAATTTTATTTTATGTTATATTGATTCATATTGCTAGAGTCAATATATCTCGAATTCACTTTTAACAAGACATCAAACTTGTGTTGTGTCTCAATACTGATAATTCCATAAAGTTTCAGGTCTATATTATTAATATCTATAGACATTAAGGAGTTGATATTCTTTGATAAAATAATTTATCCTAATCACCTGACATCGCGTAGATTAGTGCAAATCGATAATAGTGTAATAATTTTATTTACTTAATAATATACAAAATTTTATTCCTTTTTTACTTCTTGAAAAGTTCTTATTATTTTGGTATGAGTCCACATATAACTCTGTTAGGAAGATACTTCCCATGATTAATTGGGCTAGACATCACCTCATAAGGTTTGCTTCATTTGGTACAAGAATGTATTACAAACTCAAGATCTTAACCTTTCCTAATTTTTAAGGATCCAAGATGCATTCCTTGCATCAAACTCATTTCCTAACTTACTCTTAGATTAGCTTCCATGCTAGCTATACCCTACTATCCTATTCACTTAAAGTTGATTATCCCCACCTCCTTAATTAAACTAGGATATGTTCCATACCTAGCTTAATTAGTTAAATAATTTTGAGAGTGGACTAAAGACTAGCTAGGAGAATAGAGAAAAAGAAAGAATGCCATGGGTTTTATACATTCTCCCCTATACATGAGACATAGGTAAGCTTTGATCTTTCAATCGTTACTATCCATTGTGCTTAACCATAGTAGGAATCTCAACCACTAACACCTATGAAAAGGATTTTTGGAAACAATTGAATGATTAAAGGATTTTAATTAGTAGTGAACATGATAGGTGGTAGGCTAGATAAAATAATATAGGGATAATGAAAAATGGAAAAGTAAAATGGAAATGCAAAATACTTAACGAAAATAAAAAAGAAAAGTTGAGAAACAATAATCCTTTAGGTATGAAGTAGCAAAAGTGAAGGAACTGAATAAGCTAAGTCATGGGAATGATTAGGAATAATGTTCATTAAGATACTTACTTTAGATGAGTCAATCCTTTGCTTTGTGTGTTATATCCTAGCTCTAAAGTGGTGGCATCTTTATTTTATTGGTGATCGCTACTCCACCCTTAATCACTCAGCTCACAGAAGGGGGTTCTTGTCAAATGCTTGAAATTGTAAGCTTTGAAAATCATCCCAACTATAAGGTTCTTGTGGAAATGTAGCTTTGCTCATGATTGAATATTCTTGTGGGGCTTTTTTTTTCTACAATATCACTTTTTTTTCATCAAAACTCTTATATTTTTCTATTTTTCTTATTTTCAAGAATTTCTATATTTGGCCAGCTTTAATCATGAGGTTCTTGTGGGAGCCAAATTTATTTTGTATTTTTCAATTAAATGGGCTTCTCACATGGGCACTAATTGGATTACAAATTCTTTTACCACCTTAAATAATAGACCCAATATAACACACCCTTTGCACCTTATTGACTTATCAAATAGGTAATTAATAGAAACAATACAGTTATAAGCATTAGCCTACCCGTAGCTATTTTATCCCATTGACTTGTGGAACTTTGTACTTAAGGAACATTTTTTGAAAAATAATAGAGTTTATTATGTGTAATTTACTTATTAATCTAAGGCTCACTCTTAGTTGGATTTTGTATTTAAGCCAATTTATCTCAAGGTTGGAGGAGTTTTCCTTCTCCCTTGCATTCCAGACATGATGCTACTAAATTCATTATAGTCCCAACTAATAATAGAATTTCATATTGCCTTATACATTTTTCAAGGTGAAAATTGTAGACAATTGGTTTTCCCTTAATTATTTTTACTTTATATAATATGGTATTTGATTAAAATTCTTTGTTTCTCAAGAGTGTCTGTGGTTATTAGAATTGGGATAGAAATTTGATTTGTAAACTATGTTGTCCTTGTTCCTCTTAAGGTTGATTCAAATCAATTCAAGTATGTTTATAATAACTTGTGGGATTCCTAGGAGGTTGAATACATGCTAGATGTTTGTGTTGCCTTTTTAATTTCATTTAACATGCAGACTCTTGACACATTTATGAGCAACCAATCCTAAGGCTCTACAAATTGATTTAATTGCCCCTATAATTATTGACTTAATTACAACATTTTTAATAACCTTTCTCAATTTTATGAATTAAGGGAACTGATTCTTGGGATTTTACTTTTTTCTTATTCTTGATATTTTTATTTTAATTCTTACAAGAAAAATAATTAGGAAAGGAAACTTCTAATACTACAAAACAAAAGAAAATGAAATGAAATGAAAGGAATGTATATATTTTTCAAAGTCTTAATTTAAATTTTAAAAATAAATCTAAAATAAAATATACAAAATTGTTAATGATGATTAACTCTACTGGCCTCCCTTGCAATGATGTCAAATTGATGAGCCAACTAAAGTTTGGTGCTAAATTACCTTAATAATTAACTTTGTTGTAAGATTGTCATCTCATCTATGACTAACCTATGAGTTGTATCCATGGAGGAATAGTTCAAAGTCAAAAAGATCATTAAGAAAAGTAACAATTAAAGTCAAATCCCACACTTACGATTATCACTCATAAGTAAAAACATAAATCTTCATCTTAACTTCTAATCTTAAGTTGAAGAGCCAAAATTAATGATTAAATCAAATTAAAATCATAAATGCAAGCATAGATTATGAGGATTACAAGGGAGACTTCACGTAATCTATGATTTTGCCTTATTTTTTTCCCAATGCAACAACCTCAACAACTTGATAGTGGACTCCAATGGTCTATAGTTGTCACAAGGCTCAATGAATCCTCACTTAATAATTCCTCAAGGGAAATTGATTTCAACTTAATGTGGGTTATCTTGGGTATTAACTTTGGGTATTTCCCTCAGGTATTGAATACCCTGGATTCCCTTTGGATGCCCCCTTGGATGTCCCTTGGGTGCCCCGTCATTGGGTATGATGCTTTCCCTTTTATACTATAGGAGCTTACATTATAAATAGGAAAAATTAACAAAATAGACATATCGATCTCCATCGAGTGAATCTATAAGGATTGATACTATTGTATCAAATTGTATTACACTAGTGATGTATTTTGATCATATATTTTGATCATGCCCATAATATGGATCGATACCTCAATTCCCTAGATGATATAGTTTGCTTGTCTGATGTTATTGATCTGTATCATAGCTGCTATCTTTATTAATTCTTGATATGCATAGTAGCCTTAATATGGATAGATATCTACATTCTACAAAGTCTAGGTATCGATTTAAATTGACATTAGCTATGTAGATCAATATGGTTACCTTTATAACATATCAGAATCCATGATGGTGATCTATATCTTATCAATATCTATTGATTCTGGCAATATTGTGTGATAAGAAAGACTTAATAAAGAAACTAGTACTTATTGATAGTTATTGCAAAAATCAATGATCTTCAATAAGGTAAAATAGAAAACAATAAAAAGTTAAGCCTTTAATGAGTTAAAATTTGAAACAATTGGAGGCTCATTAAGGGGGTATACCAACGTAGTGTAAGTGGGTGACATAATTGTTTCTACCTTACCTTCTTTCTCCTCCTCTAGTGTAGCCACTACTAGCAAAGCCAACATAGTTGATTTTTGTTAACACAAAAAAAAAACTATTATATTTTTCAAGTGCAAGACATGCCCCTTGTCACTACAATTTGTAGTTGCAATTTACAACATTTTATAGCCATACCTCTTTTACATCTTGAACAATTCCACTTGCTATAATTTTAATTTAATTAATTAATTATACATTTCATTGAACCAAATTTAAACCAATAACCATGTCTTTTAGCTAATTTTAGGATTGTTGAACTTATAAGGAGGGGGATGAATAAGTTTCCCAAATAAAAAATTCTTTGAAATAAAGCACACACCAAATTTAACATGGCTACCCAACTTGGGTAGTCCACACTTGAAGGGTAGTTTGCAAGCACACCTATGGACTTTGTTGCTTTCAAATGTGGTTTGAAGGGTACCACACCCTATATAAGCTCTAAGCTTCACAATGAAGTGATTCAATGCTATGAATTCACTCAACCCCATAAGGTCTTCACAAGCTTAGAATATGTCTTCCAGGATCCCACAACCTTTACAACATGAGCTCTACATTGGAGTGTTGTGGCGCTCCACCAACACTCAATCCCTCAAGATCCTAGCAAGCTAAAGCAAGATGCCTTCCCACAAGAAGCACATTAATCTTGTAAGCGAGCCATAGAGAACAACAATCACAAGGAAAGAATGCAACTAAGTATGTTGATCCTTGCACTCTAAGGTATATCTTAATTTCACCAATTACAATAGATAAAATATTATACAATGAGGAACAAAAATTATTACAATAGATAGTATGTAATGCTTGCACTTTTAAGAATGAGAATGAAGTATTCTTATAGCCAATATGTTTTTGAAATCATCTCAAAATCCATGCAATGACTAGTTAATGGTCACTAGAGATGTCTTCTCCAAGGCTGAGACATCTTTTTATAATTGACCTTCATTCTAGAAAGATGTCTTCTTCTGATGAAAGATGGCTTTCTCTCCAAAAAGAAATCTTCTATTTTCCAAAGGCATCTTTTCCTATGCTATCTTCAAATTTTCCAAGATGTCTCCCTTTTCTTGGAGACATCCTCACTTGATAGTAGACATTTGCTATTTCTAAAAGATGTCTTCTTTGAAATAATCCTTCAATTCTAAGGCTTCCCTTTTACCTCTAAGATAAGCTTTAAAGTCTTCATCCCTTGTCCAAGATCTTCAAAATATTGCATGTTCTCTTAATACCTTGTAGATTACCTTCTTCTTTGAGCTCTCCTTTTTTCTAAACTAGTTCATTCCTTGTCATCAATGTAGGCTTCATCTTGGTCTCTGAGATCTTCATTTTGACATTGTTTTATAGGTGTCATCTCATCGTCTTCTTGTATTTTCAATGTACTTTCACCTACAATCACACAAACATTCTTGTACTCCATTTTTCTTAACATTTTGACATACTAAAAGGTTAACATAATCAACAATCTTGCCCCTTAACCTAACTGATATGGCATCCAACCAAGGTGTTGTGAGGGTTTATGATCCAAAAGACATAGTTATGGCTAAATGTAGGTAATCACTTACGTTAAGAGGGTGAAGCCCAAATTTTATCATAATAAATGAAAAATATTACAACTTCTTTTGCACAAAAATCCAAGTTGGCCTCCTCATTTCAAGAATGGAGGCCAAGGCTAAATGTGAATATTAGTTAATTCACCGAAATGGGAAGGAGTACATACCCTCCCACTACCACAAAATTCCACTCAATGATACCCATACATGCATCCTATCACAATTGATTGAGATGGATGAGTAGAGTAAGAAGCTTAGTTCAGCAAGCCAACACAAGAAGCATGATGAGTTCAAGGTTGAGCCTAAACCTTACAACTTTATAGGTAGCCTTTTCTAATAGTTGGCTTTCCACACCACTACACCTACCTCAACCTTTCCTATCTCTTCTATTGGATAGGTGCCTTAACCATCATCTCCCATGTACCCTACCATGTTTGGGTTGACACCTATCATAACAGCCCATCAAGCATAATATGTGCTCCAAACAACCTCATTGTCCTCCTCTATACCTTTCTCTATGTAGCCTTGGTCTGCACAACTATCACTAGTGGTCTTGACTAATGCTTACCCCTTCTCCATACTATTGGATCCCACAATAGGATCCTAAGTGATCCAAGGTTCACACACCATTTTTTCTGTTCATGTCTCAAATACTAGCACAAACATGATTTTCATTATTTAATCTCTCCATAGCAAGGATGACCTAGCATCTCCCTTATGTACCACAATGCATTATGAGGTTACAAGCCTCACAACTCATACCTTAGCTATTTGTACAAACATAGTAACCCACTATGATGCCCCAAGGCCTAGATCAAGCCTTCCAAATGATCTAGGACCTTATAGAAGAGTTACTAAAGCTCAAGGCTTCAACAACCTAGATAGTAGAAATCATGAATTTGTATCAAGACAATCCTATTAGTCCTACTATCTCATAGATAAATCTCCCCTAGCATCCCCATACTTCAATTCACTAAGTATAATGGTAAGGGTAATCCTAATGCCCATCTCATTATCTTCCATTATAAGTGCTTGTTAATACAAAACTGGCCATACATTTCTTATGTCTCTTGCTATGAAAGCCTTAAACTGGTACCATGCATTACCCAAAGGAACCATATGCTTACTTGAAGACTTAATATCATCTTTTGTTAATTATTTCAAGTATAACATGAAACCCAACATGACTCTTAACCAACTAATGAAGGTTAAGGAGGGACCCCTTGAACCCATGCAAAAAATTATACAATGATGGAATGCTCTTCTCAATGCGATTTCAGAACCTATAGCTAAGACCCACCTTCTCACTATATTCAAGGGAATGATTAATTAATTTATTAAATCTAAGCTTTACTATCTAGACTTGTGGTTACTCAGCCAAGCCTTTTCATCAACCAAGAACATAGAGGATTCACTGAGGCCATTCATGACCCTACATACATGGCATATAAGAATCAACATACACAGAAGGATAACTAGAAGAGGAGGTAGAACAACATAGCCATGGACACTATGGCCAAAGAAAACAAGACAACACAAGGGCCTAAAATAAACCAACCTAAGGCCCCTACCAAAAAGAACCAATCATCAACTTCTAGGGCCTCTACATCAAACAACTCAAGACCTAACTTCAAACAAAATGACTATTCAAAGTACACTAGGTTACCTCCAAAACCATTAGAACTCCTTAATCAGTTGTTAAAGAGTGAAAGAATTCAATATAATAAAATGAAAGAAAATGCCCATAAGAGGCATGAAAACTTATGCAAAATAGCCAAATACCCCACTCTTGCAACCAAGGATGACCCACTAGTGCCTAACTACTTCAAACTTGATCATTGTTGCCACTAACATCAAGTGTCATGTCATGATACTGACTTTTGCTTAGCTTTAAAGGATGAATTGCACAAGATGATAGATAAGGATGAGCTGGTGCTTGATGCATCTAACTAAGTTAGGCCATAGAACAAATCCATGGAGGTCTACAAAGATCCATTGAATGCCAATAATAGTCCATATACCATAGCAGGATTCAATGTGAAAAATGATCCAAGACCTACATAGGAGACATTTGTGATTTAGGTACCTCCATGCAACGAAAGGGGTCCTTCAACTTTAACTAGTTCAAGAACCCCCTTTGTTGTAAGGATACCATCACCAATGCCTTCCAAGGAGCCAATCATGATTAGAGTGCCCCCTTCCATTGCAACAAAACCTATAGTTACAACTGAACAACATCCTCCTATGGTGGCCAATACAATGACTTCCTTCTAATAAAATAACAACAATAAGGAATCACCAACAAAATATTGTAAGAAGCCTACATTTAAGCCTATGAACAAACATAACAAGCAAACCAAGGCATGGAAGGAGGTGGACCCACCAAAGTCCACTCCTATTTCATCCATCCCCATGAGCTCTAATGCTTAGGCCACCTCAACCAATCAACCATGGGAGGATTCCAGGCCATAAGGTAAGGGGAAAGAGACCAAACTACAATAGTTAAAACATGAAGTTCGCATCCTAGGATGCATAGAAAAATTTAAATCCAACAAGAACAGAAAAATAACAACCAATGAGAAGAACTTTCTCAATGTAATGGAACAAGTCAAATAGTCACTAAAACAATAGAATACTTTCCTTTCCCTATATGACTTGGTAGTGAATTTGACTATGCATCATGAAGCATTAGTAAAAATGTTGATCTTAATTCCTATTAGTAAGGTTATCCTCACTAGTGAAAAGTTCAACCATGCAGTGATGTTACCACCTTTACCAAAGGAAGAAATGAAGTTAATAGCACTAGTGTTTCATGAAAAAAAAGGTCAAAATCAACCCCTAAGATGGCAAGACAACCAAGGCCTCCCTCACCATAAGGATGAGGCAATACAAAATGCATAGGATGCACATTGATGATGGAGCAACAACTAATGTCATACCTTATACCATTGTCAAATGTTTAGGCCTAATAGAGCATATGCAATATACCTTAACTTCTACCCTTAAATCCTTCAATGGATCTCAAGTTGATATAAAATGCTCTATTTCTTTAAACGTTTTGGTAGGAACACAATTCCCCATGATAGCTAACTTCTTGATGTTGGAAGACATACGAGGATTCAACCTCATCTTGGGAGGCCTTAGCTAGCATAATTACAAGTTGTTTCCTCATCCATTGATCAAGAAATTCACTTGAGTTATGAGGGAGGTAAAATAATTATCCATAATGAAAGTGTAGTTCCTTTGCTGGTTAAGAAGCTAGGAGGGTAGAAGAGTCCAAAATTAACAATAATGAAACCATGGATGTACCAGGGGAAGAACTCCCCTTCAACCTAGTTACAAAGGAGATAGGAAATACAAAATCATGTAGCATAGACCATAAATCATTCTTAATCTTTCAAATATTATAAAATGCTTTCACAATTAATGTATGTTTCCAATTTGCTTCCCCTATACTCGTAACCATGTTTCCTTATTTATTACTTTCCTAGGCTAGTTTAAACATTATTTGAATATACCTCTTTATGTTACTTTGTTTTACCTTATTTTGACATTATTTTGCATGTAGCCTAGAGTTTATTCTTATTTACAGTTTAGCTTTTTATGTCTTGTTAATTTTAGAAAATAAAACATAAAAAATACCATAAAAGCTTTGAAACCTAAAAAATTCATAAAAATTTTAAAACACAACCAATAAAAATTCCCTTTTCAATGCGTATAGCCTATTAAGCCCTAAAACTAGTAACAATAAGATCCATCATGACCTAAAACCAAACAAATGCATGACCTACCATGGCTTACAACTGAAAAAATCATAAGGCTCACCATGGCCTAAAACTAGCAAAAAACATGGTCTACCATGGCCTAAAACTAGCAAAATCATGAGGCCCACCATCACCTAAAATTGGAAAAATGCATGGCCCACCATGGCCTAAAATTGACAAAATTATGAGGCTTGCCATGGCCTAAAACTAAAAGAATGCATGGTCCACGATGGCCTCAAAATGGCAAAAATGTAAGCCATGCCTTGACCTAAAATTAGCAAAAAGTATGTACATGGCCTAAAATTGGTAAAACGTGTGGCCTGCCATGGCCTAAAGCTAACCAAACTCTTATAACCCATTATAACCAATTATAATTGCATGAGTTAATCACCGTAGCCTTATACCATGAGTAAAAGCATAAAAACATATAACATGCATAAAACTATAAATACTAAAATGTATAAATAAAATTGAAGTTTAAAAATAATAATAGTCAAAATATCTATAACATAATATCCAAGGTCACATTGTGTGAAAAAAAGTTAAACGATGCATAAAATAATAAACTGTCTCTCAACAACCAAAGGCTAACACTAGCCATAATGTCATAATGTCAACATCATAATAACAACATCAACAACAATAAATATAGTCAAAGAAATTAATCAACTAATGGTACTAAGGTGCAGCTAGAGGTGACTGGGAAGTTGCTTCAACATTGTCACCATGGAGGCTATCAGTGTCACTTAATACTTGTACCATAATAACATAAGTTTAATTAATAATCAATATAACATGAAACCAAATTAAATTAAATTAAATTAAAAATAAAGCATTCTAAAAAAAAATAAATAAGCAAACCTAGGAGGGCTTGAGTGAAACATTCTCTATGGGAAAGCTTTGAAGGCCAATCTCTAGATGACGGATGATTTGATCTTCAGTCATATTGGCCCAGTTCACCTCATTGAGATTAACACCTATTAGGATGTTTCTCTCATCAATCTTGGTTCATGTATATGGATCTCACAAAATTATAATGGTAGTCACCTCCCTAGAAGTAGTAGCAACCTAATGAGTTGGGAAATCAACCACCTTTAGAGAGCCTTCAAATAATTTGAAGATGCTCTCTACTTGAATTTTCTTCATCAATAGCTCCAACTTGCATTGTTCAATGGACTCCTCCTACAACCACTTAAGGTAGACCTCAAGTTCTACCTTATACCTTCTTTTAGTGGTATTTCTATGCTTAGCCCCACTCAAGGACCCAAGTATAGTAGTCTCTCCACTCTTGGGCCTTGTGAGCTAGCAAGTCCATCTGCAACCTCTCCTCTGTGATGTCCCTGGAAAGGGCAACCTTGTCATGAATAGCATTCTAATATCATGCCCACATGATCTCCTTGTATCATAATGAGTCCCTATTACCAACTTGGACTTTCATAAAGTTCTTATGATCTTGGAGATCCTTAATCACCTAAGCCTGCCTCTTAGTCTCTTTTTCCAATGTAATAACTATTCCTATTGGAACTGATTTGAACATTGACATTTTCATGATGTTTTAGCACATGAAAGTGCACAATCAATGGAACCTTCATATAACTCTTGTGGAACATTATCCACTTTGGATGGCAAGGCATGCAAGGCATCTATCTTCCTGGCATGGTTGGAATCCCATCCAAACATAGACATCGCAAGTAGTATAACAACAAAGCATATAAATAAACATAATATACAACAAGAATAACCAAAAACATCTAAAACCATTAAGACCATAAAATCCATGAACAAAAAAAATTCCTAAACAATGTAAAACCCATCAAAGGGAAAGTAAAGTAAGGTTCTTACTAACATCGAGAGAAATCTATTGTAACCAATTGATCATGTCTTTGGCCATCCTATGCATGAACTCTATTTTGTCAGGAACCTCAAGCCAAGGTTTCATGAAAAACATGAAGGATGAAGCACCTACTTGAGGTTGAGGAGCTACAACAAACATGACCATAGTTTAATGATTAAAACCAAGTTCAAATGTAAAACTACAAAATGTAACATATAAAGAAAAATTCATAAATACCTAGAACATCATTTGAGATGATAGCAAGGGGTATCAAAATCATGCAATGCAGCATTACATAACCCCTCATCCTTATGCCATTGTAGAAACTCCTCCTCTATGGACTTTTGCTTTGCTTCTTCTACTATTGCTTAGGTTGCCAGTTCTTGTTGCTTGCCTACAAGAACAATGAAGAAAAAACAAAAAACAACTTAGCATAATTTGCCTAAAACAAAATAACTATGTAGCCAATAACATAAAGTATA
The DNA here is from genome assembly GCA_015680685.1 of Gnetum montanum. Taxonomy (NCBI): domain Eukaryota; kingdom Viridiplantae; phylum Streptophyta; class Gnetopsida; order Gnetales; family Gnetaceae; genus Gnetum; species Gnetum montanum. The sequence goes on from MNCI01033354.1 coordinate 582,972, forward strand.
AATACAAAATAACTTAAAGATAGAAAAAATAGAACATACCTATAACTATCTCATGCGCTTGGCCAAGTTTGAAAACAAGTCTCCTCTTCGAAGGCAACTCAATAACTAGTGTTGTCTCCTCAATGATAGGCCTCTTTAACTTTTCTTTAGCTACCCCATCAACTTCAGCACATATTTTCACATTCCCTTGCACAACTTGGGGTTCAATCCCCATGTTATTAGGGGAAGGATGATTTAGGTCACTAAAATATTTAGTTGTCATAGACAAAAATTCTCCAACATCCTCTAGTGGATTCTAAGCTTGCATGATTGGGAAACCATGCTTGACCCAAGGCATATAGAGTTGGGATGGATCTTGACTTACCCACTATCCATTCCTCCTCACCACTAGGAACTCCACAAATCTCTTCAGATATGACACAAAGAATGTATAGTGCATGTGACATCTTCAATTTTTTTTTTTGGATTTTTCCTCATAGCCCAGAGACCAAATGAGTAGCCTAGTTAAATTAAGCATCTTCAGTAAAGATCCTTTTCGTGATCCATGCCTTCTCAATGCCAATGATCTTCTTCTACGATAATGGCTTTGGAAAGGTGTAGGAGCAAAATGATGGATGCTCCTCCTTTGCCTCTAGGTCCTAGAAATATGCAAGAGAAAATTTGAAGTGACAACGATGAGCATTTGATGATTCTTCCACCTTGTCCTAGTGGCCCACCACCTTCACTAGGTTGGTGGCAACTTTCATCCCTTGACCAAGGATACCAAAGAGGTCACAAAAGGTAGCCTCATTGATGGTTGAAGTGATAGGCACACCATGGGCTTGATTGATGAACATTTTCACTCTGTTTAAGGAGTTGATGACATTCACCATATCAAGTGTAGGGATGGTTAGGCTAGGGACCATGAAAAGATTAAGAAAACTAGCATTAGTGATTTTTTCTTGGATGTTTCTGGGCGCTTGACTAGCCAACTACTGTTGCATTGAATCCATCTCACCAAACTTGAGGATAAGGATCTCCTCAAAGAATCCTAATGTGATCAAGGTGCTGGTAGAGAAGGAGGTAGCACCTACAACATGACAAAAGGCCAATTAGCTTAGGCATATGTACATCACATAAAACAAAAATATAAGAAGTATAACCAATTAAAACCAAATCTAGAGTCATACCAACAAAATCATTTAAACACTTAAAGCCTAAGTAGCCTACAACTATGTGACCATGAAAACTTTGAAAGTATAAAAAATAAAATATAATACAAAAAAATAAAAATACTTACCTTGCCTACTAGATGAAGGTAGCATGGGAACCCCAAGGGATATATGTGAGCATGTGCCCAAATCGGGAATTCCCCCCCAACTATGGACTATCCCATTTGCCAAGAACCTTCGATAAGCTTGGGAATAGTGTGTGGTAACTAACAAAGTCATCTTTGAGTTGCTCCATCATGTTGGGCCTCATCACTTGGCCTTTGGTAAATATCCCTAGTGTTGTTTTGGTTAAAGACAAGAGTTGGTCACTCTTGATCAACCCATGATCATCCACCTTGTACCTAAAAGCATGTCAACCAAAAAAAATAATTAAGTCAAAATAGCCTAAGAAAACCAAAATAAACCAACAAAAATAAAATTTTAACTCTTACACTTACCCCTCTAAATGGTACATAGTGCAATGGAGGATTGTGAAATAACATGTTGGCATGGTGAACAACAAGCAATGTGTTATTAGCATTATACTAGAAGAACTCAAGCATGTCCCAAATCTTGGACAAGTGATGAGTTTCCATAGTATACTTGTTATCATGTTGCTCACCCTCAAGATAGGTATCAAGATCATCAACAACAAACTTGACAATCATATATGTAAAGTGGGATAGTAAGGTCTTCATGATTATCATTACTCTCTTTGAAGCCAAGTGTGACCACACCATCACACTGAAGTTTTGGAGCAAGTAGGCTAGGAATTATTTTCCCTTGGCTGAAACCACAAGGAGCCATGCTCCAAGACCATGTCTATAGGTGGGATACTAGGCCCTAGTATGTGGATGTAGTAGAGGAGTCCTACCAGCTCAATGACCACTAGGATGGGTTTTAGGAAAGCACTGCATGGTACAACAACAATAGCTAATAGAACCATGAATAACCACAACCAAAAATGAATAAATACTAAAAAAATAAAAATTAATATGATGTCATTGTCAACATTTTCATTTAATACAAGTTACTAAATTTAGAGTCTTTAACACTTAGGACTAGAACAATGTAGTAACCAAAATTATGAACAATTTGCATATAACAATTAGATATAACCAAGTGGCCTACTAGCAACTGATAGTAGTTTTATGGTGAAATATGCATAAAAAATCATAAAACATTTATGTAGAAACATTGAAGCCATGATAGCTTGTACCTAAGGTCACAAAATCCCAACTTTAACTTTGCAAAATTTTTACTAAAAAATCCTAGTTAACAATGAAACTAACTATAGTAAAAACTCTAGGGGGCTAGTTAAATTTTTTTTAAAATTCAAGTGACTATTGAAAATAGAAATAAAAAATGTAGATAACCTTAGGACGTTTTCATTTTGAACAAAAAATATAAGAACCACGTCAAGTCTACCTATACAACCAAGGAGGTTTGTAGTTTTAACAATCAAAACTGCAACTGTACAAGGCAGTTTGCACATGAATTGAAATGACAAATTAGAACTAAATTTTTTTCTAAGTTTAGGGACTGTATATACATAAACTTCAATAAAATTTGACATCTATGCTATAGGCTCAAGCCTAGAAAAAATGTGCATAGGAACCTAAAACCTTAACAAAATTCCACAAAAAATTGCATGAAAATCTAGGACTATAGAAAGTAGCTACAGTAAATCATTGATAACAAATATGAAAAAAAATTCAAAACTATTAGAATCAAAGCTAAACCCTTCCTAACACCTTTGAACATTTCCATCAACCTGAGACATTGGCTAAAAATTTTTCTAAGTCTTAACATCACCCATCTTCACAAAGGTAAAATAATGAAAACCCAAAATTTCATTGTATACTGTAAACAATTAACCATGGATCAAAATTCAATGATTCCATAGCTAATTGAACTAGTAAACAAAAAACAAGAAACCCATAACCTAAAAAAATTGTTAGCCATTTTTATGTAAAAAATTGGAAAAGTGACATGAAAAATAGAAAAAAATTGAAAACCCTTGTGAACTAACTTATGAAAAAATTCACGGAAAATTCATGTAAGTCAAAATCTAGTGGTTCAACCACTGCTGTGACTGTTAAACAACATATTACAACCTTATGACATCAAAAACTGAAAAATCCTAGCCATTTTCTTAAGAAAAAATAGAAAAGGGGTGTTTCCTTTTTAGGAAAAACAGGAAAAACTATGTGAAACAAGGCCAAATAAAATTTATAACTTAACATAAGTTGATATAAAAGCAAAAAAAATGTTGTAGCCATGGAAGCATGACCTAGATCTAGCATATGAGTTTCATGAAAATTAATTTCATGCCATACACAAGCCTACATGAACTAAAATGCCTAAGTTACAAGCAGGAAAACTAAAAAATTCATAAATAAAAACAACCAAGAATTATGTACTTGGTGATTATGGAGGAAGATCCTTTCCCTAGTATAGTTCATGTTAGGTTTGAAAGCCCCTTAACTGCAACATCAATATCCTCCAAGGTAGGATTCTTTCTTATGAAAGCCTTCCTCTTCGATATCTTGAAGCAATAGCATAGAAAACCTCTAAATTCTTCAAATCCTAAGTACCCATGCTACTTCTTAAGGGAGAATAATCAAGCAGCACTAAGAATTAGGAATTGACAAAATAGAGGAAAAAATTTCTACAAGATCTCTCAACCAATGCTACACTTATGTGCATCCTTCCAAAACCCCTTTCCCAACGCACTTACTTATCTCATAGTGAGTTGATAGTACAAAGTAGGAAAAGTTCTAGCTATGCTAGAATGGTGGGAAGTGTAGAACAAAAAACACCATTAAAATTTGAAAGGGCCCCACTAGGCATCTCCCAAACACTAAAAATCCCAATGTAATGGGATTCAAAACTAAAACCCCCATCTATGTTCGGGTTGAAACTCCAAAAAGCCTTGTGATGAACTCTAAACCTTAATTACCATCACAACCTACCTTACCCATACTAGCTAACATGGGTGTAGCTATACATTTCAACATAATGAAGCCATGAAAATCCCATACAAAAATTAGAAATTTAATGTCAATATTGGTAAGTACCAAGTCCTGAAGAAGGAAAAACTCATCATAAAACATATTATTTTGGGTAACAACACTAACCTAAAGCCTAACCATGTTGGCTAGCATTACTCTAGTGGGAATGATACTTTCCAAAACTAATTAAACCTAAATTTGACTCTAGAATGACCTTGCTAAGCCTAAAATCCTAGTAGAAGCCTCTGGCAGCTCTGAAAGCTAATTAAACTTAATAAAAAGTGTTAAAAACCATGGATTCTGCAATAGCCACATTGGTGAGCATCCCAACCACACTAGCCAATGTGGTCCTAGTGTGGTGGGGTGGGGTGTGAACATAAAATACCAATCATAACCTCTAAATTGATACATCATAGCCTCTATACTTTCCTGGAGTCTCTAGTAACCAAAAATCAAGCAAAAATAAGTTATATTTTGTGTCAACCTGCTACCCACACTGAGAAAGCCCTCACCCACACTAGCTAGCATGGGTCAATGTGGGTACTCTAAGGATAATCCATAAAATATCATATACATACCAAATTGATCTCAAAACTCATCCCTCTAATCCTAAAACCCTATTGGAGCCTCCAAGAATCATTGAAACACAAAAATTGAGTTGAAAATGGTACAAACTCTTTATTCACCATTCATTCACACTAAGACTACACTAGCTAGCATATTCTAGAGGGGTTGACCACACAAACACTCAAAAAACCTTCAAAATTAACCATTTTGAGGCAAAACCTTGGCCGCTGACATCGGCAACCCCAAGAATGTGACATCCCATTCTTGGATGTAAAAAAAAACATGTTTTTTTTGTCACTTAATTCATTGCATTTGTAAGAATTATAATGGAAATATCATAAATACTTGATAAATGATTAACTAGAATATAGAATAGGAAAGAAAAATGAAGAAGAAATTTTATTAATAAGGGAGAGACTATTGTAATTCCCTATAGGTTATCCTCCTATGCCACTTAAGCCTTAAAGATAATCTGACACTACCACCATGGTTAGGTTATCTAGCCAAAGGGGTGATCAATCCCTTCTTTTCTTGCTTCATCCAACTCTCGTTACTTGCCTTTATGGGCTCCATAACTCCATGTTGACATGACCTCTAAATACAACCTTAAATGGCATAGGTCAAATCCATTCTTGAGGGATACATGAATGATCATAACTACTCATAATAAGGCTCTTCTTCATTTGAAGGTTAATTACATTTTTCCAATATTTTTTCTCCCTTAACAAGGGATGGGATGTTACAATCTAAACCCCTTAAGCATCCAACTTGTACTTGAGTGCTTCCTCTATATCCAACTACTAAGCTGCTACTTCTTTGTTATGCTCCATAGATTTAGCTACTTTATTATCATCAATATCATCTGTACAAAAAAATACCAAAAATTATAAAATATAATTTTTACATCAATAATAAGTACAATTTATCATTTAATATCATGATGATCAAAAAGTTGAGGGTAAGTATTAAGAATAAACTCCTTGTTTTTCTAAGTTTTCTGATCACAATTATACCATTAAAAAAGTACTTCACTGATAATTTTATTTCATAGCTTCCTAGTTTGATGTTTCTTAATTACAATGGGTTTAACTTCAAAGTTATCATTGGATCACAAGGGCAAAGTATTCCATTTGAGCACATATGACACATCATTTGCATGAAGTTTCTTTAGTAAACTTACATGGAAAACTAGGTGAATCTTTAAGGTTGCTAGAAGATTTAATTGATATGCCACTTTGCCAATTCTTTTAGAAATTTCAAAGGGTCCATAATATCTAGGTACCAATTTAGTATATTTCCAAGTTCAAGAGAACTTTTGGTAGGTTTTACTCTTAATAGTATTTGATCTCCTACTTGGAATTCTTTCTTAAGCTAATGTTTATCTGCATATCCCTTATATTTATCTTGGGTATCTTGTACATTTTGTTTAACTCTTGTGATAATATTTTCCATGATTTTCATTTCTTCTTCTTTCCATTCCATTCTTAAGGTTGGATCTATCCAAGTTAGCGATGTAAGGAAGTTCTGTCCATATACTACTTCAAATGGTGTTCAATGTGTGGAATCTTGATAATTTTTGTTATAGGTGAATTCTACCAAGTGTAAGTAATTCTCCTACGTTTTCAATCTGCTACCAACATAGCTTTGTAGAATATCTTATAATATTCTATTCACACATTCAGTTTTCCCATCAATCTCTAGGTGGTAAGCTGTGCTAAATTTCAACTGGGTTCCAAGCTCTTTGAAGAAATTTTGTTAAAATTTAGATATGAAGTTAGGATATTAGTTTGAGGTGATATATTTTGGAAAACCATGCAAATGAAATACTTCTAGTACAACTTTTTTGGTTACTTCTTTGGTTGTGTTTGTACATTTCAAAGCTATAAAATGTGTCATCTTTAATAGGTCAATCACTACCAAAATTGAGTCATTTCCCTTTTTGGTTATTGATAATCCCACAATGAAATCCATAGTAACATCTTCCCATTTCTAGATTGGAACTTCTAGAGGTTGTAATAATCCACTAGGTTTCCTTTATTCGGCTTTTATTCTTTGGTATGTTAAATAATTTTAATGTACGAGGACACATCATTCTTCATTCCAGGATAGAAATAATATTTTCATAACATCATATAAGTCTTAATATAACCTAGGTGTCCTACATATGGTACTTCATATGCTTCACACAACAACCTTAGTCTTCAATTTCCTTCTAGAATGCTCATTCTTTGTCCTTTCATCAATAAACCATTAAGGGAAAGCTGATATCAAGGCTTAGAGAGAATATTGGGTAAAATATTCTTGAAATAATGATCTTGTTTTATTTGTTAATTAATTTCTTTCATAGGGGTCGTTACCACACCTATCATCAAGTTCCACATTCAACTAAGGGCATTGACTAACACATTTTGTTTACTAGAAATATATTTGATTTCAAAATCATATTCAACCAATAATTCTACCCATCATCATTAACAAGTATACAAAATAGGTTTTCTCTGCAAATACTCTAAAATTTTATGATCTATTTTTGGTACAAAACTTTTTTCACAAAGATAATGTCTCCAAACTTTCAAAGCATGAAAAATTGCTAGCAATTCTAAATCATGGGTTGAGTAATTTACCTCAACTCCTCAAAATTTATGATATTCACAACATACCACTTTATCTTCTTGTGAAAGAATTGCACTGATTCCTATTCCACATGCATCTTTGAATACTTTAAATGGTAATTCTTCATACAAAATTCTAAAAATAAGTGCTATTGGGACTAGCATCTTTAATCTGAGGAAAGCTTCTCTACATTTTTTATCAAACTTGAACACATATTTTTCTTGAAAAAGGTCAATCAAGGAAGCTACTAAACTAGAATAATCTTTAAATAAACATTGATAAAAACCTACTAAGCCCAAGAAATTGCAAATTGCTATAGCATCTTTTAGTTCAAGCTAATCCTAAATTACACTAACTTTTATTAGATCCACTTGCAATCCTTTTTTAGAATCTATTTGATCCAAATAAGAAAATTCTTCTTTAAAGAGTTCACATTTAATTTATTTTTCTTTCAACTGGTGCTCTTTAATAATTTCCATTATAATTTTCAAATGTTTGACAAGTTCTCTCTTGACTTAGAATAAACAAGCATATCATCCATAAATACTATAACAAACTGATAAGGATAGTCATGAAAAATATTATTCATTAATGCCATGAATGTTGCAAGTGCATTAGTTAATCCAAATGGCATCACAACAAATTCATATAATCCATACCTAGGTCTAAAAGTAGTTTTCTCAATATCTTTCTTCTTAATCCTTATTTGGTGATAACCTAATTTTAAATCAATCTTTGAAAAATAACATCATCAAATAAATCATTGATTCTAGGCAAAGGATAATTATTTTTTAATCATTAGTTTATTCAATGCCTTATAATCAATGCATAATCTTAATGTACCATCTTTCTTTTTAACAAATAAGACTAGTGCATCCCATGGTGATACACTAGGTCAAATTTTTTCTTCTTCCAATAGTTGATCTAATTGTACTTTCAATTCTCTTAATTCAAAATTGGAATATCTATAAGGGGCTTTTGAAAAAATTTGTGTGCTAGGAAAAATATCAATAGCATGCTCAACAATTCTTTTTGGAGGCAATTCTCTAGTTTCACCAAATACTGAATCTTTATATCCCTCAAACTCTTTTGGAATCTCAATACTTGAAGATTTTTGAGGTTGAGTTACTTTGATAATCAACATCATAGCATCCTTGTTAACTAATCTTTTAGATTGCTTAATGGTTATCATATGAGTTTGCTTTATTGTTCCTACCCCTCTTAGAACCTTCATTTTGTCAATGGTTGGAACTTTTAAAATACAAGTTCCAAAGTGAACAGTAATATCAAATTTTTGTAGGAAAGACATTTTTAAAATCACATCAACATCACCTAGTTCAAATTCAAAAAATTTATCAACAAAAGGCATGTCTTACACAGTAAAGGTAATTTCTCCATACCTAGTATGCTTGCTCACAATTGTTCCATTTGCAAGTTCTATCTTAATAATTTTTTTGAAGGTAAACTTAATTTCAACAAATTACTTAACTTCGGAGAAATAAAGTTATCACTGGTGCCACTATCAGTCAAAAATTAAATTTATTTACCTTTAATTGATCAATGGCTTAAAACATGCATAGGGAAAAGCCTAAAGGTCAAAGAAACCTTGGAGTGGACTATTGGTCCTTAAAAAACATTATTGAACAACCAACACTTCAACACACAAAATGTGAAGACCTCATTAACTATTCAACATGTCATTTCCATAACCATAACCATAGTATCAACATTTGGAACTCATCATTAACATTGTAACCACTCCTTTATATCCAAATATAACCTTTAACCTATGTCATCTCATCATAACACTGATCCTATCATCACAAGCACTCTTTAGCATGGTTCAACACTACTGAATTAAGTGAGGAGAGAAAACATTGGTGATGGATTTGTAGTGGTATTTTGTGTTCTATGTTGATGTCTCTTAGGTTAATCCTCTAAACATCAACAAAGAGGGGCCAATGAAACACCACCAAGAAAATGAATGTTACAATCTTTTTAGCATTATAAATTTCACCCCATGAAACCCAAGGCTAGAATTTCATTTTAAAATGTGAAGATTGTAATCCATGAAATGCAATTTCACATGCTTTAACTTTTGGGAATAAAAAATACTTCATAAGTTATTATAGCCTTAGTTCCCAAGAGGAAAAAGTACTACCATGTCTATATGTGGGCTTAGGAAGGCCAAAAATACCTTTTGAACTATCAAAATTGGCATTTTCCTAGGTTTTGTGGGATATAACCTTTACTACACTGGAGGCACCTATGCCTAGGATTGGATGATAGCATAGTCACCATAAGATCAATGTTGCCACATCAAGGCTAGCGTTGGAGTGGTTGTGATTTTCACTTCAAAAAATCTCAACATTACCCTTCCAACTCCAACGTTGCTATTGGAAGACCAGCATGGGTGGAAGAAGCCAACGTGGATGAAATGTCCATTTACTATTTTTAGTAACCAAAATGGTTTTGGTTCCTTTGGGGTATTAAAACTTACCACAAATAGCAACTACACTAGAATCAAACACCTACCACACCTACATGTGACACCAATTTGTTAGTAGTCATGACAAAAATTTGCAACTATAATTTAGTAGCCATATTACCTATATAAGCCAATTTCAAATACCATGAAGAGGTTCCACCACTTTTGAATTCCTTGGCTTTCAAATTTTAAGTAATTACATAGCTTTTATGCAATTTTTAAACATGGAACTCTCATCCATACAAAATACATATAACCTTGAGGTTTTTATGAGACTTTTTGTAGCAACACTAGACTGCCTAGACATCAAGGTTCCTAGCGTGATACCCCTTTTGTAACATAAGTACTTCACACACCTTATCTCTCTCCCCCGTCCTCACCCCCGGCCCCCTCCCCCCCTATGACAAATGTTGTAGATCTATGAGAGAAACCTATAAGCTAATTTAGTTTTGGGAGTTAGGAAGTACTTGGAATATGGAGCTGATTATAGTGTGCAAGACTACTAGCTTTAATAGACTTCAAACTCCACCAAAGAAAATCCCTTGTGCCTTTAGGTATCATTTGTACACATTTTGAACTTTATTCATTTACAATATTTTCATTGTAAAAAATATTCATAGTTCATTTGCTATGCAGAGTTGTATAGTTTTATTTTGTGCATTTATTTTCTAGATCATATCTGCAATATTTTACATTTCATTTACTCCTGTTTACATTTCTCAAGTCCTTGGGTAATCATCTAGACTGTCTAGGGTGCCTTGGAGCCTCTTTCTCAAAGGCCCTTATGATCCAAGGCTAAAACTATTTTGTGCCTATGATTTTTAGTTTTCTAGTGATCAAATGTTTTAGGTGGAATAAACTTCACTTGTTCCTTAATCATCTATCTTTTAAAATTTGACTTCTAGTAGTCATATGATATACATTATTCCTTTTAAGAGTTCAAAACTCATTGAAAATCAAATTTTGACTTAAGACCCTAAACTGTGGACAATTGTGAATCACATGAGTTCACAACTACCTACCTAGGTTTAAAAATGGAGGAAACTAAGTGAAAAGAAGCATAAATTTATGTCCTAATAGGTATCCTCACAAAATAATCCACCTAAGCTTGAAAGGACTTTTTCATTAATTTTCATGAAGATACTTCCTCTATTCTAATTACCCAAAATGTATGAAGGGCTTCATTTTTCATAGACTTGATACCATATTATGATTCTTCATTTTTATCTTAAAGTCTAATGTGCATCATTCCTCCATTACCATTAAGAACCAAATTTCCTTTGGCTACTCAATCTTACCTTCTTGATTTTCTCCTATCTTTCCTTACACTATTCCTCCACCATCACATCCTTTATTCCCATGTAGATCATAAGAATCACCACTACCTTCCAGTTCCATACCTCTAGTTCATATCCTTACTTGATCATAAAAGGATGCAACACTTGCTAACAAGACAAAAGACAAGAATCATTCTGATAAGAAACCTTCCCAAAATTAGATGAAAAAGGTAACATTTCAAGGATTTTAAAATTTCTTAGTACGTACTTTAATAATCACTCAAACTACTTCACCATTGGATTTTGTCCCTCTAATGCCTTATCCTTTGAAGGATTGATCAAAGAATTGGACCTTACCCCAAATCACTATAACCATGAAGTCTAAAAGGATCAATATTACCCTTTCTAATCTCATTTTCACCTTTAAGAAGCATTATTAACATTGGAAGTACTCCTAAAATCTATCGCCATTCGTAACAATATCTAGCTCCATGCCTAGGCCATATCATGAATACTTAGTGCACCTCAGTATGAAGTGGATTACTTGGTGTTCAAAGGAAAGAACATCAAAACTCATTCTACAATGGATGAAATGTGTTGGCTTCCCAACTACATAATCATATGGATCAAGAGCTACATTGCACTACCTCTAGTACATGGGGATACTGGCACTAGATCCAATGTTATTTCATGGCCTTTCATCAAGCATTTTAATTTTGAAAAATAGGTTACCTATTCTACCTATAATTCTTCTTTGACTTTATTTATTGAAGCTAGAGTGAAAATCATAGGTGTGATTAAATTACTCTTCTTGGTGGGAAATTAAAAAGGTATCCTTGCAATTATTAAGACTTAATTAGGTATAAACACAATCCTATGAAGGCTCTAGCTAGCTTACCATAATGTAGTTTCCTCACTTATGCATCAAGAACTTCATTTTTCATGTAAAATAGAGAAGTAGTAATTTTTACCAATCCTAAATTTCCTACTATTTCTTTCCTATACTTGCTAGAGGAAATTACTTTAGGCTTTCAACCTATTACGATAGGAAACATGTCCTCATCAAGGAAATTTGATGAGTCCAACACCATCATCCCATTATCATCTAACTTCTTTAAATTCATGGATCAAGTCCCTAGAAAACTTAATATTGTAGAATCAATTAAGAGTATTAAGGGTTCTACTCATTCCCAAGTAATGAAAACCATTAATAACCTTTTTGTCTGTCAAAACCTTAGAAAATTGAGAATGTGAAAAATATGCTTGTGATCTTGTAGGACTTGGGATAGAAAAAATTATGATGATGATAAGAAAAAAAGATTGAGAAAAGAGCTTAGATGAAAAAATCATGATCAAGAAAATTAATTTATGATGTTGAGACAAGGAGCAAGATGAGACCAAGATGAAAGCTAAGTTGCCAATCTAAGATGATAAGAAGTCTCAACTAGAAAAAAAAAGACTACAAGATGTCAAGTTTACATGAAGCCTACAAGCCAAACGAAGATGTTTCCATATCTTCCTAGACATTCTAGAACATTAGTAGACTTCCCAAACGTAAAGAATTAGTTAGTTTTAGGCCAAACATCCCACAAAAAAAGTAGACATCCCGATTGATACTAAGATGTTCTAGTTGGAATGTCCCAAGTAAGATGTTCCACCTATAAGTAGTCTATGTTCAATGAGATATCCCAATCTCAAATGGGATGTTCCAACTAGTCATTTCCTAACCATTGCACAAACTTCAAGGACTATTTGGAAAATAAAAATGTCATAAAATAGAATGGAATTATTATGAAAAGGATAAGCGTTATTCACATGATTATTCCATCATTGTCTATATCTTATGATATGATTGGTCCTTTAATTCTCTATCAATTCTAAGTTGTATTGTAACAACTACAAAGCAAGCAACTTTTTACATTCTTTCATTGACTTTCTATTTTTTTTTATACCACTACAAGGTTAATGTGCTTCTTTCAAGAAGGCATCTTATGAGCTTGTTGGGACCTTGTGGGGTTGAGTGTGTTTCTAGCAAGAAAACACTTCATGTGGAGCTCATGTCATTATAAAGGTTGTGGGATCCTTAAAACCATATTTTGAGCTTGTTGGGACCTTGTGGAGTTGGGTAAATTTCTATGTGAAAACATCCCTTGCAGGGCTTAATCTTTCTAAAGGTTATGGTAGTCTTTAAATCAAAATTTTGAAGGAACAAAGCCCAGAGGTGTCCAAGGATTCAATCCTCCAAGTGTAGATGTACAAAAGTTGGGGAACCATATAATTTTGAGTGTAGTTTTAAGTGTCTTGATTATTTGAATTGGGACACTTATTCAATCCCCCTTATAAATTCTCAATCCTCAATTGGTATTAGAGCATAGTACTCTCGAATTTAGAACTTAACATCACAAAAGTGAAAAATGAAGGAAGCTTATTTTGTCAAGAAACAAATGTTAAATGGATTAAAATTCACAAATTGGAGAGCTAGAATGATAAGATTCATAAAATTCATCTTGTGGAGTTGCATCCAATTCATCTACCACAAGGGTAAGGTAAGAGGTAAGCAATACAACTTTTCTAATCATAATGATTCCTCTATGCAATGTTGAATATGCAATGGAATAGGTCATATGGCCTTCCAAAGCTCTTGTATGTGTATCTCTCATAAATAAGCACTTAGTGAAGAAATAAGAACCATCAACATTAATACAAGATGGGATGAAAATGGAAAAACTATCTATGCATTTGAATACTCTTATCATTATGTCCTTCCTTGAAAAATTAAGAATCCATCAATGACCCAACATCTTATGGTGAAGCTAAAGAAGAGGAGATTACTTTGAAAGAAAGGTATGAGCTAGTTTGTAATGAGGTTATTTCCTTTCAAAATTTATGCTTCAAAATGAAAGAGATTTTGCAAGATAAGAAAATAAAAATTGCAACCCTTAATTCTAATTGTTTACATCTCAAGAAAGAAAACTTAGACATAATTGTTGAGGTTCAAAAGTTAATAAAGTGTTGTTGAGTAAACTAACAAGAAATTATCAAAATAAAAGCTTAATTTTGAAAGACACATTAAAGAGAAATGTTAATATCAAAGGTATCCACACATCAAAGCTTCATCATTAGGTCTTTTAAATTTAAAGAAATATCCTACCAAGTTTGATAATTTAGCTAAATTTAAAAACATGAGTTGTTTCTACTATGAAAAAATTGGGCATATTCAATCTTGTTATTATTTAAGCTTAAAACACTAAACTTGATCTTTTTCAAAACAACCTAGAAAAGTGGTATTGTAGAAAAAGAAATTTTAGAGGCAAAAAGAAAAGAGATCTGAATAAGGAATGATTGTTCACTCTCTTCTATTAAAGGAAGCACATGGTACATCAATGATGATTATTCAAGACATATGACAAGAGACAAATCTTAATTTGTACACTTTTTAGAATAAAACTTTGAAATCATCACGTTTAAAGATGACATGAAAGCTTCAATAAAAGTTATTGATATCATTGGAGGTAAAGGTAAGGGTTAACCTACTATTAATCAAGTATTTTTTGTTGAAGGACTAAAACATAATATTCTTAGTATTAGTCAACTTTGTGATTCAATTTTGATGTTACCTTTTTAAAAGATACTTGTAAAGTAAAAGATTTGCTATCTAAAAAAGTTATTATTGAAAGGAAAAGGAAGCCAAATGCTTATACTACTATTTTTGGTATAACCCTAAACTTGAATCTAACTACTCGGTTAGCAGTACAGAGGATGTTTGTATGTGGCATAGGAAATTGGGTCCCATAAAAAAAGACATTCTTGAAATCCTTGTCTCAAAAGATATGGTTTAAGGATTGTCCAAACTCAAGGATTTCTCCTTGAACATTTGTAAAGTATATTAGAATGGAAACCAAACAAGGGTAAGATTTGATAACAAAATTGCATCTCTACCTCTTGTACTTTAGATCATGGATTTGTTTAGTCCTTCTCAGGTATTTTCTAACTATTGTTATCATTTTTCTCGCTTTACTTGGGTTGCTTTCTTATATCATAAGAATGAGGTTTTTGATCAATTTATGAGAATTTATAATTAGATACAGAATGAAAAAGGTTATGGTATCAAGGTCATCAGAAGAGACAATGGAGGAGAATTCAAGAATGCTAAATTTGAACAATAATGTTAGATGAATGACATGTTACATCAATTTTTAGCTCATAACACTCTTCAATAGAATGTTATAGAGAAAAACTATTCTAAATGATAAAAACCTTCCATTTTACTTTTGGGCTAAAGCGATCATTGCTACCTGCTATATCTCCAATAGAGTTCTGGTAAGAAGATTTACTACTGATGAGTTGTTGTTGGTTGGCTATATTGATGAGGCCTCATCGACAAGGCCCCATTGACACATTTCATCCTGTGTTGACAAGGCCTTGTCGATGCAATGTCTATCCATCACCTATAAATATGTGCATACTAGCCACATTTGTGGGGGAATCTTGCATTTTTTTTCTATTCAAAAGTTAGAATTTTTTCCTAACATAGTGCTTGGTTACCCATTTTTTTCTAAATTAATTAATTAACTACTATTTAACTAATCCTAACATAAGTATTTGAATACTTATGTTAGGATTAGTTAAATAGTAGTTAATTAGTTAATTTAGATTAGTTAATCAAATTATTTTTACCTACATTTTGAGCACTCAAAATATAAAATACAAAATGATAAAAATTAGATGACTCAATTACACTTAACCATACCAATGTACATCATAAGTGTAATTGGGAGGACAACGATTGACCTTAAGGCTAGATTCACTTCCTAAAGGGCTAGTGCACTAGAAATGATAAAGTTCACAAAATTCAACCAAGTTGTGCATGAATTCTTCATGATACATATGGCCGGATGTAGGGGTACCTTCCTGCTCATCATTGGTGTCGTTGCTAGGGACTTTATTAGTGGAACTAGCGCTATTTAGGTCTAAGTGGATACCACTAATATCATTGTATGAACCTAAAGGTCAATAACATTCCCATTATACATAAATTATAAAATCACACTAATAATTTCATTTTGTTTTACAAAATTTCTTCTTCTTCTTGTAAGCTTGAAGATACTAAACCACCAGTCCCACAAGAATGCAAGGTGGTATACACTCATTCAGATGAGTTTGTACCAAATTTCACCTTCATCCTACATCAATATGAATAGATGCAATGGTGTGATATGGAGGGCAATGTCATTTTTCCCTATAATAGATTTATGCCTAGAATGTTGTTTAAAACCCTTAAGAAATTGGGCATAGCAAATCTTCATGAAGAGTATGTTGTGGATGGATATGACACTCTAAACTATTGTCCACTAAAACACAACGTAAGAGAGATAAACATTAGGAGAGACTCCATGAAGCCACAAAGGGAAAACATTACACTAATCCCTTATTCCTACTAGATAAAGAGAATAATGAGGAACCTCCCTTGGAAGGTTCTCAACATAAAGATTCTCCACCCCCTACTATAATGGTGAGGGTGTGAACTTGACACTGTAATCAACTATTCATAAACTGGGTTCAAGGAAGAGTGATAGCGAAGGTAGGGACTTGAGTGAACATCACAATAACAAGGGATCTAATAATGGTGATCATAAAAATCATAATAGTGATGGTGGAAACTACAATGGCAATGGTGGTCCACCTTCCTCTTCATTGTCTTCATCCAATTCTGAACATTCCTCTTCATCTAACAGTTCTCATGTAAGCTACCATCAAAACAACCATGATGAAGGTGATTGATGAAATAACAATGATCATGAAGGTTTCCAAAACCAAAGGGATGGCCAAAACCATCATTAGCATCATCAACACAGTGATGATGATGAACCTTTATTGGTGACTTGAAGTATACATAACATTGCAAAGGCAGTAAGAATTCCAACTAGGCATATGAAGGATAGTCAGATCAAGCACCTAGATATGAACAATATTCCAAGATTTAAGGGGGGATACAATTTTGATCCATAGACACATCTACAAGCTTTTCAAGATGCTTGTGCCTTATAGAACATCAAGAACAAGTGGTAGAAACTCAAGCTTTTCCCAAGGATACTCATTAAAGAAGCTGAAAATTGATACCGGTCCTTAGAACCAGAATCTATCTGAAGATAAGTACTCTAGAGTATTTAACTTAAGAAGGAAAATCCAAGGCTAGAAACAAGGAGCACATTAACCCTTGGATACTACCATGGGCCAATACTATTCACTCTTACATTGATGCTTTGGCCATAGTTACTCATAGAGGGAACAACTTCACCACATCATAGATGGGCTCAGAGTAGAAACAAGAAGAACCCTTGGGGTGTATGCCCAAGGAAGGTTGTGTGAAATGAGAGCTCATTAGATCCTGTTGGCATATTTTGGCCATTTAATGGAGTAGGCTTTGTGCAAATTGTGAAGAGAATGGGGAGTCCTAAATTGACGCAAACTCGGGACAATACCTGAAATCCAACCGGACGTCATTTCTCAGGCAGCATTCAAAAGAGATACTGGACCCTCCTAGCCATGAAATGGATGATATCAGAAGTTGCTACTGTACCAGTAACATTTAGTCATAAGCCAAAACCCAGAAACAGAGAGAGAAATAGAGAGGCCGAACTGGTCAAGTCAATTGCCAACGCAGCGGCACCACCACCATCA
Source organism: Gnetum montanum (assembly GCA_015680685.1). Lineage (NCBI taxonomy): Eukaryota > Viridiplantae > Streptophyta > Gnetopsida > Gnetales > Gnetaceae > Gnetum > Gnetum montanum. The sequence continues at coordinate 600,802 of MNCI01033354.1, forward strand.
CTGAAGAGTGAAGCCAACAAAAAGGATATTCTTTCTCATCTCTACTCTGCTTTTTGAAAGTTCCGTGCGTAGACATGGAGGATTGAAACTTGGTTCTGGGATTTGCAGCAGAGATTGGGGAGCTTAGGCTTCTGCAGGTGGGTTCTTCTCCATTACCCTCCTTCACAGTTGGGAAAAAGCCTCTGCTAATTTGCTTCATGTGTGGAGATCTGACATTTGTTGGGCAGTAGAAACTAGAAACGACCACTTTTATTGTTATTGTTATTTTTTTTCTAAAACATCATGGTTTCCCCCGGTCGAATCCGTAATTCGTTGTTGTTGCCTACCAAAAAGTTGGAATTCGTGCACGTGCTGCCTCTTCTGTGCTTGGTTGCAGTCGGTGGCATATTGGCTCTGATAACACTCTGCATTTCCTCTTCTGGGATTTCTCAGTCTTCTTCTCTAAGAAAACCTCTCTCAGATGTTCTTCTTCTCTGCCAAAACAATGAAAAACAACCAGAGAAAGAAAATGAGATCTTTGAAGAAGATGGGGAAGTTCTGAAACGCAATGGTTTGTCCTTTTTACCTTTGCAGAATAGCTTGTCGAAGGAACTCGATAGACGGAATCTGGTGCCCACGTACGAAGTCACGTTCCTAGAACCATTGCCTCCACATCTGACCTACTCCGCCACAGTGCCTTTCTTTCTTTGTTTTCATTTGCCTTTGCTTAATGGACCTTAGCGCATAATTCGTTCACATCATTAGTTGGCAGGAAATTGGGATTTCACCGAATGCTCACTTGTTTAGCAACGTGCTCTGCAAGGAGGGGAAACTTCCAAGTTCAGGAGTTTGTTGATGTAAACGAAGCCCAGTGAGTTCCAGTGTAATGATTATGTGTATTTTTGTATTGGGATGCTGCAAACTAGGGTTCATCAGGTGTAGGGGCACTTCCTCATCAGCCATCCCATTCATCCCTACCACACGTTTCATATGATCTTGCACTCAGTTTGGCTCTGCTCAGGCGTCGTCAGTGGTAGCATATCCAGAGACTGCTCCTGAATTTAGGCGACATTGATGGCATTCACAATGACCAAGAATTTAATGCTGCAAGCTGTAACCCTAGTTTCAGTGCCTACAACACGTGAGCCTAATAGATATGATTAAATATATAAAGTTTTTGCAGCATGGCCAAGGGGAGATAGATGATCAAATTCTATTTATTGACCTTTATGTTGTTCCTAAATATACATATATAAAGTTATATGTATAGCTATTTTGTTATGGACATTTCCAACTATAGCTTTTATTTATATAATTGTAACTTTATGTGGAAGTTGTAACTTCCTAGCCTTAATCCATGATGTTTGTAACCATTAAAAAGGCCACTTGTCAACTATAGATTTTTATCTCCACAATGGCCACTTGTCAACTAAATGGGACACATGTCAGATGCAGCATTTTTATCTCTTTGCTGGTTGAAACCACCCAAAATTGTTGTAACTTACCTAACTTGTTGGGCAAGTAACCTCCTAACTTGTTGGGCAAGTAATCTCCTAATTGGTTGGCCAAGTTACTTGGGAGAGAAGTTAGGTGAGATATTTTTGAATATGTAACTTCCCTACCTACCTTTGAACCCTATAAAAAGGCTTCAGGGGTCAAGGATCAACACATTGGGGTCTCACACATCACACTTGGGATCTTGGAAGATTTGTAAAGAAGATTACTTGTAAGATGGCTTGCTAGAGTAAAGATTTCAGCCTCTTTGTCATGGTCCTGTGAGTTATGTATTTTATTTTTTATTTTGTTTAAATTGTTTAGCTAGTGGTTTAGATAGTATCATCCTTGGCAAGTAATTTTGGGATTTTTAGATTACTCTTACTGTTCTTGTTGCCCGATACGAAATTTTTATTAAAATTTTGCCATAGAAGCGCTTGTGTTTAAAAGCCTTAAGAGCATTTTAGTAGTAAATTTTGTTATTGTGCAACGTGTGGGAATTGCTATTGGGATTGTTGTAAGAGAGCCTCTATTTGTAGTCACGCCGTTGAACAATTCAGTAGTCGAGAGGGACCAGAATAGCTTCTTTTTATCTTTAAAGTGAATTCTCGTGGTATTTCAATCAGAAATTGTCAAGTCTTTTAAAGGTTCTGTTTAAATGCAATCATTGACATCTATTATCTAGTCAAAATGGAGTCTCGTACGTGGTAGTTTACGTAGCAATTTTTGGTAGCATAGTAGGATTGTCTTGAAGAAATTGCTTGTTTGAGCCTTGGAAGTTTGATCAATTTGTAGATATTGAATTTGGGATAGATTTATTGCGAAGTGTTTACTCGTGTCATTTTCCCTTGTTGAAATATTTGAGGTCTACACAAATCTGCTTTCTTTTTTTTTCTGCTTATTTCCATCGAATGTTGCTCTATTTCTAGTTTTCTTGGGGAACTATCTCTTTCTCTGGGGAAAATTAGGAGTAGATTGCGGAGTTGTGCTCAAATGTTTTTGCAAAATTTTAATTGTTACAAGTAGGTATTATAAGGACCGCGTAGATTAGGTAGTTGAACAAAATAGGAAATTTTAGCTGAATCTCTTTAAAGTAAGTCATTTGTAGTTTACACACAACGCAATCGTTACATTTCTCACAACCACACACCGCAAAAGCACACACACATACTCACATTAACTACTAATTTTATTTGGAGGTATTTGGGCCTTGGTGTTGCTAGAGACCAACAGGCACCTAAATCCTGTTCGAGGACACTCGTTGGCGGTCACGTCCCAAATGGTCACCAACAAATCCAAAGGCTAATTGAGCAGGTAGCAAAAGAAGAAGGTGATCTATGAAAAAGGGAGAGTGCTAAAGAGTATAGTAGGGACCCATCCATCAGAAAATGAGAGGTCTGATTTTGTGATGAGGAGGAGTCACCACTTAATGAAGTGGTGAACATAAAGACCTTGCCTATCCAAAAATCTATTTCTGAAATTTTAGCCAAGGTTGACAAGTTATGAGACTCTTTGGAAAAAAAATTTTAAATCACTTTGAAGATTGCTAAAGAATCCAAAGAGCAAAATAGTGATCGTAATTGTAAACAGTAAAAAGAAGTTGAATGTGCCCACCAGAGAGGTAAGGGCAAAGTTATTATAGCAGAGGAAGTTATGGAATCTGACTCTGATGATGAAACTGAATGTGACATCTATCAATATGAACATCCAAAGGGATGCTGCCCTATGGTGTCACACTTATAAGAGTCTAGAGTGTCCGTATTAAATCCTCACCTAGCACATAGATAAGCTCCATGACAATTACCTTATCCTCAAGGTAGCCCAAGGTAGTTCCACCAACAACAACAAGCTTACTACCTAAGTGGAACTCCTCCACAACCTTATGAACAATACCAATAGTGGTACTAATCACAATCATGGAGAATGCCACCACCAAGGAAGCAGTACCCTTATAGGAAACTAGATCCATATGGGTTCTATGTTCAGCAACCTGTCTCCTCTAGAAGTTTGGCAAGTTATGCATCATTCTAGCATTACTATTACCCTCCAAAGTACCACCAAACACGTTCACCATCTACTCAAGAAAACAACCCATTTTCATATCCTTATTATCCTCCACATCCCTCTACACCAACACCTCCACCTTCAACTTAGTTACCTCTTGCTCCATCCATTTAGGATGAAATTCCTCCATAACCACAACAATGAAATGCTATAAGGGCTGTACACTTCCAACCAATTTTTCAACCAAGTGGCCCAGATAATTGATCAAGGAAATGACCTTTCTTCTAACCTAGAAATCCTCTCTAGTCCTCACAACCTACTCCAATTGATCACCTTGCATATCTATTGCCTTCATCCTCTACATCAAATACCTTCGAGCACCCTTCAAACCAAGTGCCACCTAGGATCCACACTGTAATGCTAACTCATGTTGTTTCTAACTAGATCAAGGTTGGCAACCTTCCTATGAAAAGATCTAATCTAGGAAGTCTACTCATTTTTCTACAGATCACTAGACAAGAGCCATGCAGGCTCTTCTTGACTCTGGTTCTAGAGTTAACCTCATCTCCCATGATATGTACAAAGCCTGGAACCTATCACCTCTTAAGAAGAGTAATATCTATCTAGAATTAGCAAATCAATCGATTACAATCCCCTTGGAATTAGTATAGGACATTGTAACTGCTGTTTGTGGGTGGTCCTATCCTATTGATTTTTTGGTAATCAAGGTGGAAAACTACAAAAGTGACTTCCCCATAATCATGGAAAGGGTTTGGTTAAGCACATTTGATGTACAAATGGATATAAGAGACCTATCTCTTGAAATATCTAAGAAAAATGAGTTAGAAAAAATTGAGAAGAAGCATATTCCATGCATCACGTACTAAAATAATGGGTGCAATTGCATGTAAAAGATTTTATCAATCAAAAGCTCATACATTAACTCATGCAATCAATGTGTGCATGAAATTAATATTCAACAGTGTCTATACGCAGCAGTCACAAAGTAGGAGGGCACCGAGTGCTTGATAGCCGATTTAGATAATAGCACAATATGCATGGAGCCAATTGAGAGCTTAACTTGTGCATATGTGGAAGGCATGGACAAAAATTAAACAAGTCCATTCCCAACTCTCTAATTAAGATGATGATAACTGTTAGGGAGAGTTGGAGATCCCTGATCACTTTAAGTTGGAGCCCTTAAAAGTAAAAACTTTAGCAATCGGAATGGAGTATGCATTTTCAAAGAATGGTAAATAGATCATCCTTAATGCCAAACTTGCTCCAAAACAAAAATAAAAATTGTTGAAAGTGGTGAGTAAATTGTCAATAGCCTTCACTTGGTCATATCCAAAGCTAACAAGAATCAATCCAAGGATATGCTAGCACTACATCTACATTAACTTGACCATGAAGCCTAGAAGGTAGCCACAAAGGTGCCTGAACCCCAAATTGAAGCAAATCATTAAGAAGAAAATAGAGAAACTCCTTAAGGTAGGGTTTATCTATCCAATCATGGATAGTGAGTGGGTTAGCCTACTCGTAATTGTACCAAAGAAGGATGGTAAATGGTGGGTTTGCATTAACTTTAGGTTCTTAAATATGGAAACATTTAAGGATCACTTTCGTTTGCCATTTCTAGATCAAGTATTAGATACCATATCTAAGCATTATTATTACAGTTTTTTGGACAATTATAGTGGCTATAACCAAATCCAAATTGTGCCAAAAGACCAAGACAAGACAAAATTCATGAGTCCCCAGGGAACTTTTGCATAGTATAAGATGACATTTGGCCTATGTAATGCACCTACAACATTTCAATGCTTGGTTCTTAGTATCTTTCAACAATAGATTAGTAGTGGTGTTGAAGTCTTCATGGATGACTTCTCCACCTATGGAGCTACCTTTAAGCAAGGCTTGGATTGACTTGAGAAAGTATTGAAGAGATGTGTTGAGACAAATCTACAGCTCAACTAGCAAAAGAGCCATCTCATGGTCTAAGAAGGCATTATGCTAGGGCATTGAATTTTGCAGAAATGGATTGAGGTAGACCTAGAAAAGATAAGGGTCATCCAAGGAACAACACACCAACCAAAGACCATTAAAGATATTTGATCATTTCTTGGACACACTAGTTACTACCAGCGCTTTATTGAGAATTTCTCTAAGATTGCAAAGCCATTTGTAGAACTTACAAAGAAAGATTCACCTTTCCTATGGACCAAGGGATGTGAAAATGCATTTCAAAAATTAAAAGAGAAACTCATAGAAACACCAATCCTACAAGCACAAAATTGGTTCAAATCATTCCATATCATGATAGACGCATCTAACTATGCTTTGGGAACAATGCTCATGTAGATGGATAATAAGAAACATCCATATTATATCCACTACGTGGGTCAAAGCATTGTGGAAGCACAATTAAATTACAACACCAAGGATAAGGAATTAATGATAGTGTTGTATGTGCTAGAAAAGTTTAGACATTATGTGCTAGGATACAAAGTATTTGTACATACAGATGATAATGCAATTCACTTTCTTATGAATAAGCTGATGATGAGACCTCATGTTATACAATGGCTTGTGATCTTGTAGGAATTTGATCTTACTATGATGGATTGAAAAGGCACCAAGAATGTGATCGTTGACCATCTTTCTTACTTAAGATGGGATAATAAGGAGGAGGAGAGCCTGCTCTCTGATCAATTTCTAGACAAACTCCTCTTTACTAGAGTAATAAATAAACAAACACCTAAAAAAGAAATATGGTATAATGGCATCCTCACATATCTTCTTACTCAAGGGATGTCACAAGACTTGGACTTTAGGAAGAAGGAACAATTTCTTCATCAAGTCAAAAATTTCATGAAAATCAACAAACACCTTTACAAGGTGTATGCCAATGGCCTAATCTGTTGGTCTGTCCCTAACAAAGATCAACTACATGTTCTCTGAGATGCTCATGAAGGAACTTGTAAAAGAGATGCATGGCCATAAAAATCCTAATGGTAGGTTACTATTGTCCCACAATATTTAGGAATGTCCACTAGTTTGTCAAGTCTTATGAACATTGTCAACATGATCAGGGGATGACCACTCATATGGAAGATCCTCAATAGTGGATTCAACCACTAGAACCTTTTGACATATGGGGCGTTGACTTCATGGGTCTCATCACACCCATGGCTGATGAGAAAGTGTATATTATAGTAGTAGTTGACTATTGCAAAAAATGGGTTGAAGCAACAATCATTATAGATTGCACATTATCCACTACCACTAGATTTTATACAACATATTGTAAATAGGTTTGGGGTGCTACGTTCACTAATTTCTGATAATGGAACTTATTTCACAAGTGCACATTTAGAAAATTAATGCAATACTTGAGCGTAGAACATAAATTAACAACACCTTACCATCTCCAAGACAATGTTTAAGCAAAGGTAACCAACCAGAAGATTACAAAAACATTAATGCAAACCATTAGCAAATATAGGAAGGATTGGAGCACAAAACTTAATGATGCTCTCTAGGCTTACTGATCAACTTGGAAACTTCCTATTGGGTATTCTCCCTATGAGTTAGTGTATAGGAAACTTCCAACACTCACAATTCAATTTAAGCTCTATATACTCTCAATGGCCTATGATCTAAACTTTGACCTAGGTTTAGCAAAAAAGGAAAGATTGATCAATCTGAATATGCTAGACAAAAATTGCTTAGTGGCCCTATCTTTGAATAAGATGAATAAGGCATTCAGTCAACCATGCCACAATCTTAGAATTAGGAAAGAAAGGTTTCAACTAGGAGATAAGGTCCTATAGTGGAACCCCACACATGTACCTCCAAAGGTAAAATTTCAAACTTTTTGGAAGGGACCTTATATAATTGATCAAACCTTTCCCTCTGGGGCCATGATAATTTACAAACCCAACAACCTAAATAAAAATTAGTTGGCCAATCTCCAACAAATTAAACCTTTCCTAGAACTAAGAAAGGCTAGTGTAACTACCACCTCACTTGATGGACACCCACGTTCTATTTTCTAGATCTCCTCCTTTCAACTTAGTCATGGGGAAGATGGCCATCCGTGCTAACCATTACCATGGCCTCTTAATTTTTCTACCTTTTTTTTCACATTATTTTTATTTTACAAATTTTTAATTTTCAAAATTTTCTAATTTTATACAATTTTTAGTACATTTAAATTTTCGTGATTATTTTACATTTTCTTATCTATATTACTTTATTTTGTTTCTTGTGTTTCTTTTGATTAAGTGTGATATTTTTTCATTTTTGCTAATAAATCTTCTTTATTGTCACAAGACATAATGCTATTATTGCTATTTTCTAATGATGGTTTATGCTTAATGTGTGATTGTTGATGTCTAGTTTCTATTTTTGAATTTTGATGTCTGATGACTTTGACATGGTTTATTTTTCATTGAATAGGTAATGAGTCCACATCATCCACCCATCCAATGAACTCTATGGTTTTCCTTATTCTAGAAATTTGAAATCCATTTTTCATTAAAGAAACTTTTAATCAATCAATGATCTTGGTAGTTCTAGAATTAAGAAGGACTCAAAAGATTTGTAATGGGTGTGACTTCAAGGGGACTCAATACTCTTTGTACTTGTCTTCTAATTGAGTGCTTGAGTGTTCTTTCGTGGACTTCATACCATTTCATACCACCCAATGATAGGAAGACAAATAACATCGTTACATGATGTGGTTTCCATCATTTAAAAAAATAATGGGAATTTAATGCACAATCCTTTGACATGAATAAGTCCTTGCATGGTGTCGTTCTCATTTCAAAAAAAATTGGAACTCAAAGCACAATCCTTAGACAAATAAAAGGGCTACAAGCACTAGTTATGGGACTCAAAATACATACACCTATGCCTGAAGGTTCCCTCTAACTAGGTCCTCTCTCTCTTACTTCTTACTTCTCTCTCCTCTTTTTAGAACAATGGTTCTCTTCAAGGACACTCTTGTGTCTCAAGTGGGTGGATCAGTCTTAGAGTGGAAATGCAATGTCATTGAAAGTAGATGGTTTTAGTCTAGACTAAGGATGGAAATTCTTGAGTCATTTTAACCACAATTCCACAAGGGACTTCTTATTACCCCAATTTGGAACTCCATTCCACTTTCTCTATCATCCATCCATGCTATCATAACTCACCTTACTACTGAGTTCTATGTTATGCTATATGTCTTAGTTTAACATATTGGGATTCTTGAGTGGATTCTTTTTGGTTAGTCCTTAACTTGTCAAGATCATTAAATTGACTATGAGGTCCATAGACTTCTTAGTTGAGGTAATGCAAGAGCAAAAAGGGCATGAGCCTACTATGGGGAGGACCCACTTGCATAGCTTTTGGCTTGATTAGTTAAGGTTCCTTACCTTTGATATTGCTACAATCTTGTATTTCGTATTTTCCATTGTGTAAACCACTTAGTACTCCTTAATCTTTCATTACATTCATCCATTCATTAATTTTTCTCCATTTCCTCAAATTTATGAACTTCAACACCCTCTTCTCATGATTTCATACTATTCTTGGTCTTCTAAGCTTTCATTTGACCGTAATTTCATCAAAAAATTCCTTTTATTTTGAAAGTTTGACCAAAGTCAACAAAAGTCAATAATGATCAATAGCTGTGTTGACGAGGCCTCATTGATGTAGTACAAAAATACTATATATACTATTAGATACTTTGGAAATTTTTTGCAATTTTCTCATAATACACAAGGAATTTTTGTAATTTTTTAGAGCCCAAAACCTTCCAAATCCCATAACTTTTAAACTATTTGTCCAAATCACTCTGTTTTTTGATCATGCACTTACTGGAGGTAAGATCTTTATTGTGGAGGCTAAAAAATTTAAGGTTTCTAATGTAATTTTTGAAATTTTTTTCTAACTCCCCCAAGGATTAGTAACCTTAATCATACATAAACATCAACTTTTCCCAAATTAACCCTTCCAATAATCTCCAACATGATTTATCAATGATAAGGCATAAATAAAAATAAAAATTGAGTTAATTAAATTAGCCATAATCATAACTTAGCCAAGTGTAACTACCCTCAAGAGTTAAGGTATCCTAATTTTTTTAAGGTTACATAATCATGGCTAATCCATGGTTCTATTATGATTATAGATGGCACCCAAAAAAAAACATCTACAGAAAGGAGAATCCTTATGACCATGGGAGAAACAACCTAGAGTTGGAAGGGTCTAGTAGGAACAAGGCCAAGAACAACAAGAAACAACCCATGCAACAAAACATCTTCGCAAGGAGCTCAAAGTGGAATCTGTTCAATAGATTCTAGAAGAAGAAGTGCCTATAGAATAATCTCAACAAGGAGAAGTGCTTGGACCTGTGCCAAGGATTGAGGTCACTTTGGCTCAAGCTTACCTAGACATCATCAAGTCTTGAGAAATCCAAAGATTAGTTCTTCAAGAGATAAACTTTAGGCCAATTTTGGAAAAAGCTCCAGATGATGTCAAAACATAATTGCAAATCTCTCCCATGTGGCCAATCATCATGACTAGTGGGGAGTGGTACATGGAAGAGACTTATCTCTTCTGGAATAACCGAAGGTTAGGATCCATTGTAAAAATCAATGACATTCAAATGTCCTACCTAGTGGAGGCCATCACACAAGCACTAGGATTGCTAGACATTGGAACACAGTTGGTGGAGATATCAACAAAAGGAGATTCTAAGGCAAAAAGGAAGTGGACCTAGCAATGCTATAAGGTGAATCATGAGTATGATGCACTCACATCAGTGAAGCATATCTATTTCAAGATTGTGGCCTATCACCTCAATCCAACAGCAAGGCCAAGTAAAGTAACTACCTTCTCCACTAGAGCATGCACTACTCTAAGCAGAAAATTTCCTGTTAACCTTCCACAACTGATTTATTTGGAGATCAAGAATCACTTCAAGGAGAAAGAACATGGAAGGAATACCTTGCCCTTTCTGTGCCTTATCAAGAAACTTTGCATGAGGGCAAGTATTTTTCACTATTCCAATGACACTCTCAGGCATGCTTCCTTGGCCTCATGAGTAGAAATTTATAAAAGAAAAAACACTAACAACCATTCAAGAAGAGGAGCTACCACCACCACCATCTACTTAGGAGACAACACCAGAGGCCTACATAGTTCTTAAGCAACTATGACAACTCCAAGAGAAGCTCTTAATTGAACAAGAGTAGCAAGTAGGAATGAGTGGGATGGATCTGTCTATGTATCGACTAGCAATGAGTCACCTTAATGAGGTGGCCCAAAAAATTAGCTAGATGGAGAGAGGTGGTTTCATTTTCTTTGCCCAAAGAATGTAGCTACCTTCAAGATAAAATTTCAATGCTCGAGAGGTGATGGTGTCATTAGCAACACATCATCTATTCCCAGAAATCTCTGAGAATGCCACCACTTTCTCAATGAGGTTGGAGGAATGTGAAGAGACAACTATCTTGGTGATCCAACATGAAGAGAAGGAAATAGTGGCAGAAGTGGTAGCTAATCATGTAGTTGAAGCACTAAATGCACCCATGGCATCTATACTAGATGTGTTTACACTCCAAGATGTGCAGACGTCCACAAGCATGGTTAGCAAAAAATTGAACATAGCCTAGCATGAACAACTACTAGAATGATTGGTAGGAACCAGGCAACCAACTTCAAATATCTTTGATCTTCTAGAGAACATATTGCAACCTAGTCAAAGCTACCAAAATGCAAGGGGTAGATGCAGGATTTTGGAGGGACAACTAGAAATGGCCCAAGAGCAAAATCAATGCTTGGCTATAGAGGTTACTGCACTTCGTGCCTAATTTACAAAGCAAGCAATCCTCAGCTTGGTAATGACAAGAGATGAAGCTATCAAATAGCTTTAAGAATGATTTCAAAAGTCTAAGGAGGAAGTAGTAATAGCCATCTTCAAATAGTCCATGGTGAAAGCTAAAACACACTCAATAAAAAAGGACTTAAATCAAATACACCAAGAAAATGAAGCATTGACTATGCAAAATCATCACCTATGAAAAGTTGATGCTCAAAGAGATCAAATGCAAGAATTCATTCATCAACAACAAGAGTAGTGTACTAGAGTCAACAGTGAACTAAGGAAATTGTCCATGGAGAACCACAATCTATCAATGGAGGAAGTACAGACCTTGTAACAAAATTCTATCATTGAAATCACTGCTTGGAAGAATGAAGCTTTCAAGTTTAAGAAAGTGAAAAATCACTACAGGGACCAAGTTGTCTTGCAAAAGGAAATTAATGAAAAGGAAATCCAAATGGAAAAGGCTAAAGTGAATGAAGTCCTCCAACAACTCTAGTAATGAAGAGATATGTGGCAGCCCATCCTTGATGGGATTGATGCCTATAACAAAGTGGAGATCTGATTGAGGAGTTGTAGATTGAATAAATTTCAGAGTATATGGAGTTGGCCAATCTCTGTCATGCAAACTTGGTAATGCTGATAACTAGATGGTTGTGGTCAGAATTGGAGAAACAAGTGGGTCACTCATATCTGCTATATGAGGCAAAGTTCAAACACCACAAGGAAACTAAGCAAAAGCTAGAGACTACTAATGCTAAACTCAAAGTCCTCAAAGAATGATTCACAAATCAATGATCCATCACTAAGGACCTAGCCAAATGGATGAATGACTACCAGAAGCTGAAGAACACAGTGTGAGCATTCGACATTGATCACTAACAGTTCGTTGCCTAGTTCGTTAATGTCAAGGAGTTATTTCTAGTGATCTCATGTCCTTGGGACGTGCCCGTTCCAACCCACATTAGGGAAGTTGCATGGATGGTGCATGATCCTAGGAGTAAGGAGGAAAAAATGAAAGCACTATTGGATGCTTTCCACCTCCTGCCTGAAGTTGCAACAGTAGCAGGACAACCACAACCACCTCAACAATTGTGAGTGCATGAAGCTAGTGAAGGTCTTTCAAAGCCTCAAGAAGCACCACTGCCTAGGACCATTTGATCTTCTCCAAAAAGATTCACATCATCAAGGAATGTATTGTCCAATTTTTGAAGAGTTATGTCATGGTATTCAATTTTGTGACCTGAACATCATCATATTTTGTAATGTGTTGATCCGTACACTCAAGCACTCCTTTTTTTTTATCAAGTTAGTGAAGTTTGTTTTCTTGAAATAAAATTCAATCAATAATCCCATACCTACCCAATTTTGTAAAAGAACTCAAGGATGAGTTTTCATTCAGTTGTGGGGGTATGATGAGTAGTCATTGGTTGGCTACATCAACAAGGCCTCATCGATGCAGCCAATAGTATCGACGAGGCTCATCAACACAATTGACTACGTCAATGAGGCCATGTCGATGCATTTCGTCCTACGTTAATGAGGCCTCGTTAATGCAACGTTTTTTTGTTACCTATAAATATGCACCTACCAACCACATTTATGGGGGATTCTAGATTTTAGTAGTAATGAAGCTCTTGCATTTTTTTCTATTCAAAAGTTAAAATTTTCTCCCTGGGTGCTTGCAATAGGAGTCATTGAGTGTATGGATCATTATTCAAGCATTGTTGTACCTAAGCATGTTAATGTGTGTGACAATAAAGATGAGCTTTTTAATAAACCTTGTAGCACTTTGGATAGATTAGCTATTTTATTTATGCATTTAATGTTTGTAATTATTTATTAAATGCTTTCAAGTAGTTATCAAATCTTTTCCAGTTATTATGTTAATGAGATAATTAAGTGAGATAGATTACACACATAAGTACGACCACTTCAAGCGTAACACATATTCACTTGGTAATCCCAGTAGTGTTATTACTTGGTACACCTAGTAGCATAGTGGTTGGTCACCTAGCAGTGGATACGTGGGTTCAAAATGTGTATAGAAAGTGGGATGCATACTTTTGCTAGGATTAGTTAAATAGTAGTTAATTAATTAATTAAGATTAGTTAATTAAATTCCTTTTACCTACATTTTGAGCACTCAAAATATAAAATACAAAATGATAAAAATCAGATGCCTCAGTTACACTTAACCATACCAATGTGCATCACAAGTGTAATTGGGAGGACAACAATTGACCTTAAGGCTAGATTCACTTCCTAAAGGGCTAGTGCACTAGAAATGATAAAGTCTACAGAATTTAAGCAAGTCACACGTGAATGCTTCATGATTCGTATGGTTGGGCATAAGGGTACCTCGTTGCTCATCAACTACTAAAAATCCATATGAATTATGGATTGGTAGAAAGCCATCTATTAGTTATTTTCATGTTTTTTTCTCAAAATGCTATATTCTTAATGACAAAGATGCTTTGATAAAATTTGACTCCAAAACTAATGAGGGAATTTTTCTAGGATATTCAATTATTAGTAGGGCTTACAAAGTTTTCTACAAAAGAACCAATAGTATAGAGAAAACTATAAATATTAAAATAGATGATAGTGATGTAGACATTCCTATCCAAAAGATATGTAGCACTTCTCAAGTACAAACCAATAAAGACTCTAAAATAGGAAGTGAGCATGAGATTACTTCTCCAACTCAATCCAAAATGTTAGACTGTGTAAATTACATTCTCTCAATGATGTTATTGAACAAGTAAAATATGGAATCCAAACTAGGATCCAAACAAAAGAAATTTGTGCTTATGCTACCTATCTTTCACAACTTGTACTAAAAAATTTTAAAGAGGTAGAAATAGAGGAAGGATGGATTTCAGACATGCAAGAGGAACTAAATCAAATCACTAGAAATGATGTGTGGGAATTAACCGCTAAATTAGATCACAAACAAATTATTGGAAAAAAATGAATTTTTAGGAACAAAACAAATGAAAATGGTAACATTATTAAGAAAAAAACTAGGTTAGTTTCCAAAGGATACAATGAGTAAGGGAAATGTTGATTTTGATGAAACTTTTGCTCCCATGGATAGACTTGAATCTATTAGACTTATTTTGATCTATGTAAGTGTTAAAAACATCAAGTTATCTCAAATGGATGTGAAAAGTGCCTTTTTGAATGGGACAATTTAAGAGAAATTTTATGTTGAAAAACCTAAAGGATTTGTATATTCCATTAATCAGATTATGTTTTCAAACTCAATAAGACTCTCTATGAGCTCAAAAAAACCCCTAAACCTTGGTATGATAGGCTTTCACATCATCTCATATCCAATGGTTTCGAAAGAGGTAGGGCAAATGTTATCTTGTTTCTTAAACATGAAGGTAAAGATTTACTCATTATGTAAATTTATGTTGATGATATTGTATTTGGAGCCACTAATGAGATTTTATGCAAGAAATTCTCAGATCTTATGCAAACAAAGTTTGAAATGAGCATGATGGAAGAACTCAATAATTTTCTTGGATTTCAAGTTAACCAAATGAAAGGTGGAACCTTCATTTATCAAACTAAATAAGGATTAAGAATTTAGAAGGTGGATTGTATAATTTCCCTAATTTAAAATTTTTCCAACCATAAAAACACACCAAGTTTACATGGTTCCCCAACTTGGGTACATCCAAACGTGAAGGGTAGAATCCGTGCACACCTCCAAACTTTGTTTCTTCAAATTGTGGTTTGAAGGACATCACACGCTATATAAGCATTGAGCTCCACTTTGGAGTATTTTGTCATCATGAAATCACTCAACCCTACAAGGTTTCAACAAGCTCAAAATGTAGTTTAGAGGACACCACAACCTTTACAAAATTAAGCTCCACACTGGAGTGTTTTGAAGTTGCAAAAAAACTCAATCCCATAGGATGCCGATAACCTCAACAAAGATGTCTTCTTAAAAGAAGCACATCAACCCTACAGGGCTACAAGAAAGAAAGAAAAGAAACAAGGAAAGAGTGTAACTAAATTTATAGATCCTTGTACTTGAAGTTCAATATAATCAACACACACAAATGATGATACAATGAAGAGAAAAAAAATCACTTAGAATAATCAATGATGAGTCTTTTGATGAACAGTTCTGGCACAATTTCCAAGATTTTTACATTGTCTTATAATCTCTGAGTTTCCAAAAACTCCTTAGAATTTGTGCAATGGCAACCAAATAGCTAGAATAGACATCTACTTTAAGGTTTAGAAGTTTATCTAAGATAGCCCCTAATGTAAGAGAGATGTCTACCTAGGAGTGTAGACATCTACTATGAGACATCTTATTATAGATGTCTTATTGTAGATGTCTACTATTTAAGATAAATGTCTACTATTTCTACCAAACATCTACCATCCAGAAGCACTTTGAAATATAAAGAATTTTTATGACCCTTGGGCTTCTCGATAGTCTTCATAACATCTTCATTTATTGTAATACTTCTTTTCCATTCACGTTCTCATCTTGTTGACTTATTCTTTGTTTTGTCATCTTATAATGGATCTCATTGATGTCTTGTTTCTCAATTTGTAGTTCTTTGTTGATTAACTCTCTTGTAACCCTATAAGATTACAATCATATATACACATTCAAAATTCTCCATTTTTTAAAGGTTTTGACATACCAAAAGGTCAACAATAAATACATCAAAGATATTTTACATAGATTCAACTTGGTAGATGTGAAGGCAAAGACCATTCCTATGACTACAGATTTTTAACTTATCAAGGTAAGTCTACCGATCTCAAGCTTTATAGAGGTATGATTAATAGTTTACTTTACTTAATTATCAGTAGGCTTCATATAGCCTTAAGTGTTGGCATTTGTGTCAAGTATCAAGCTAGTCCACACTCAAAGGGTAGATCACTAGCACACCTCTAGACTTTATTACTCTCAAATGTGGTTGAAGGGTCCACACCCTGTATAGTCTTCAAGCCCTTCCCCAAAGTGCTATAACACAACACTAGCCACTCAAACCCATAAGGTGTCGTTACACTTCAAATGTGGTTTCTAGGCTTCCTCAACCTTTACAACCTTGAGCTTCTCTATGGAGTGTTGAATCACAAAACCAGCAACTCAATCATGTAGGATCCTAATAATATCAAGCAAGATGACTTCCCAAATGAAGCACATCAACCCCTTAAGGTAATAAGAGAGAACAATTACAAGAGATAAATGTAACTCAATTTGTTGATCCTTGCATGTTGAGGTACAACACACATTACAATGAACAGATGATGATACAATGAAGAGTAACAAAGATTATGATGATTCACAAAATGATTGTACAATGATTACATATAAGCTTGCATATTTTCCAATGCATATGATATCTTATTATAGCTACCATGTTTCTAAATCCTTCTTGGAACTTGTGTAATGACTAGCCAATAATCACTAATGATCATGAAAGATGTCTTCTTCATGCTTGAGATGTCTTTCTATATTTTCCTTTAATTTTGGAAAGACATCTTTGTGTGGGATAGCCATATTTTTATGGGAAAGACATATTTTTGAAATGTCCATTTGAGAAAGATGTCTTTGTCTAATGGAAGACATCTTTCTAAAACTAGTTTACATTCTATGAAGACATCTTTTCCTGAGGGAAGACATCTCTTCCTAGGGAAAGACATTTTTTCCTGTGTTCATTCCAAATCTGCAAAGACATCTATTGTTTCTCAAAGACATCTTTCTTTACACAATGAATTATTCATTGCTTATCTAATAGCATGCACAATCCAAGTTCTTGTCCTACAAGCACAATAATCACACACACATACAAACAACCTTGTCTTCCATTTTTCTTAATGTTTTCACATACCAAAACCCAAAAGGTCCAAAATATTTCCCTTTTTGGTAATTTCCAAAACTTAAGAAAATGGGTTAGCCTTATCCCAATAATAACACATTAGCTACATCTTCCCCTCTTTGGACATAACCAAAAATGAAAAAGCATAGAAAGTAACCGCATAAAAAATATACTACAAAAAGCATTAAGACATATAAACTCCTATGGTAGCCAAGGATTAGGATAAGCATGGAGGTTCAAGGGCACATGAATCAAATTAAAGGTAATAATAAATGGAAAAGGTTCCTCCCAAGCTTCCCAATGGCCTAGGCAATGGGACAAAATAGCTTCTTTAGAGAAGAATGAATATGAGTGCTAGAGGATTTTGATCATTTCAATTGAGGATATGCTTCCTTCTTTTGTTTTGGAGGTATGGTACTAGATCCTACTTAAACTACATGCAAAGTACTCCTCTTCTCCATGTACTCACTAAGACTCCTTTTTCCTTTTAGCTAAGGTAACTCTCGTATAGGTACACCCCTCTAGTGAATCAGCAAGCTAATGAGGTAGGGATGTCCAAGGATTCTCTCCTTAGCATAGAGGCTTAGAATGTCCCAATAAAGAGTGTGTCCTAGATCTAATAGTAATCTTGTAAGTAGAAAATATAGTAAAAAACCTTATGGTGGTAGCAAATAACTGTATCTACCTCCTTTCACCATGATGTTATACAAAATAATGAGTGACAAGGTGGAGGCATTAGAAGTCATCTTCCTCCTCTCTTTATGATCCCTATCAAATGACATATCTTTCCCAAATAAACCATCACAAAATTCATTGTATTCTACAAGAATTATACCATTTGTGCAAATATCATGCATTAACTTAATGGTAACTTGGAAGACATCAGAACTAGATATGCCCATAATTACATTCATAAATTTGGGAGAGACTTCAACAACAATTCCACTAATAATTAATGTGAATGCCCCAACAACATCATCAAAAATAACAATATTATAGTAGAATTCCCTAATTAACACTTTAGGGACAAGAAAATTCATCGAAATGAAGGTAGTCCACTTCAAAATCTTGAAGTAATCTAATAGAGCTTGTTGTCTATGAGCTGGAAAAGCAAGAGAATGCTTAGAAATAATAGTAGTGGTTCTAGTTGCTTTAAACTTGTTCTAGGCACTTGTGCTTCGAAACTAAGGCATGTAGAAGGATGATGCACTACTGGAACTAGCTCTTGAATTTTTCTTGGGTGGCACCCTAGATGTTTCAATATTCTTGTGTGTCATCTTTAATAAAAATTGCTACAAATGATATAGCACTAGTCATCTTTGTGCAGTAGATCTTAAGGAATATGACAAAGATGGGAATTTTATCTTTTATAGTGATGAAAAACAAGGGCTTTTGAACAAAAAGGAAATATTTTTGACACAAATACACCTTTCTTGGATGTGAAAGTTACAATAAACATATTTTACTTTCAAGAGATTTCTTTCCTACAAACCCCAACAAATCAAAGAGACGTCTCTATTTTCTTGAAGACATCCTTGCAAAGATGTCTTTCACTTTTGAGAGACATCTTTTGTCAAAAATATATGAGGTTTGGAAAGACTATAAATTTTTTATAGTCTTAATAAGAGCTTTAAAACAAAAGAAAAAACTTACCTCTACCTGCCTATCATGTTGTTGAAAGGTGATGGAGCTTTAAGAGCTAGATAGTGAGTTTTCTCTTTTTAGGATTTTCCTCTAAACCAAACTCCTCCAATGTCCAAGGCATGACTTCCTCTTACAAATCTATTGGTGAAAGTGTCCTAATGACCTTGGTTCATTTTTTTAATTCTCCATTCCTTTTTGACAGCTTTGGCCTTTTAAGTTAACATCCAGTCTCCTCTATAATTTTGCATAAAATTCTTTCTTAGTGTACTTTGATAAGACCAAGAATTTTTGTGATATGACCAAGTACTTAAATGATAGAACTTTAAGTTGAACTCACATTTTTTATGTCCAAACTTATTGCAATAATAACATCTAGCATTCCTACTATAGAAAAGATGAGTAGAATGAGAATGATCAAACCTTTTAGGAATTTTTTGATGGATAAGAGCTTCTTGTGATATGGTGTACTTAACTTTTGGTGATTCCTTTAGATGGGATGATGGCCATGTAGGATCTTCTTCTTGGGAATAGCATCCAAGTCCACTTTTTTCTTGTGGAATTCTTCCTTTTCCTAGTACCATTCGAAGGGAATCCTTTCCTTTCATCAATATTTCATTTATTAATTTAACATATGAAACTTCCACTTTGGCCTATTCTAACAATGAGCTTAGCTTTTCATTCTCAACCCTTAAGTATAAGAATTATTTATTAAGATCAAAAATATCAAAATTTAACAAAGATATTTCATGATCTTTAGATTTAACCTGTTTATTTAACTTAGTACAAATATTTTGAAAATTTAAAATTTCTTTACATAATAAATAAAACCTCTCATCATCATTTATTTCATCATCTCATGAATCTCCATCAATGAGGGTCATGCATATGAGCTGAGAATTTTTTGCATCTTGAAGCTACTGGGATATTCTAAGGTCACATGGCATCGTCCACCACACATAAAACATTCTACAAAGGAGAAATCTAAATTAGAATTTAAGATATTCTTACCTCTACGTTTGGGATGGTTAAATCTTTGTGGATATGTTACTTTGTTTCTTCTAGTGATTAGTCATTTTAGCTTCCTAGTGAAAAAGGTAATCTCATCTTCATTTCCCTAATCATGCTCATTAAGCTCCTTCTCCTTTGAGGAAATATTCAAGGCAATGGGTCTTTCTTGAATAGCTCCTTCGCTTATGAGATTCATTTCATAAGCAATGAGAGCACTTTGAAGTTCCTCAAATTTTAGAGTTGAGAAATCTTAGATTTTCTCCATGGCTATGACCTTCAATCTAAACTCTAGTTGTAGAGTTCTAATCGTTTTGATGATGAAATTTCTTTCAGGAAGATCCTTTCTTATTCCTATAAATTCTACAACAAGATCATTATCTCTAGAAAAATAATCCTTTATTTTCTTACCATCTCTCATTTTGAGTTTATCATACTCACTTTCTAAAACTAATAATTTTGATTGCTTAACAATAGATGTTCCCTCATAAGTAGCTTCTAAAGTTTGTCAAATTTCTTTGGTCATTTTACATCCTGCTACTTTATTAAATTTATATTTATTCAATGCACAAATATAAACAATTTTTTACTTTGAAATGAAACATGAACTTATCCTTTTCCTTTTGTGATCATTTGTTGTGAGGCTTGATGATACCGAGGGAGATATCAATAGGGGGAGTTTAGCCTTCAAGAATTGACTTCCACAATTCAAATTTCATGGGTTCGAAGAACCCTTGCATTCTAGCTTTCTAGTAGATGAAGTAGAATCCATCGAACATGGGTGGCTTTGTGTAGGATGTCCCCTCCATTTTTCACTCTTGAAGTTGATGATGATCGAGAAGAGTTCCAGGCTTTGATACTATTTGTGGATTGTTGAACTTAAAAGGGATGAATAAGTTTCCAAATTAAAAATTTATAACACAAAATCACACACACCAAATTTAACATGGTTCCAAAAATTGGGTAGTGCACACTCAAAGGGTAGATCACTAGCACACTTCCAAACTTTGTTGCTCTCAAATGTGGTTGAAGACTCCACACCTTGTACAATCTTCAATCCTTGCTCCAAAGTGCTATGCTACAACACTAGCCACTCAACCCTACAAGGTCCCATTAGGCTTGGAATGTGGTTTTTAGGCTTCCAAAACCTTTACAACCTTGAGCTCTACTCTGGAGTGTTGTACTACAGCACCAACAACTAAATCCAGCAAGATTTTAATAAGCTCAAGCAAGATGCCTTTTCGAAAAAGCACATCAACCTTGTAAGGCAACAAGAGAGAATAATTACAAGGGTAATTGCAACTCATTTTGCTAATCCTTGTACATTGAGTTATAGCACACTTTATAATGAATAAATGATGATACAATGAATAGCAAAAAAATATTACAATTATTCATAAAATGATTGTACAAAAGCTTGCATATTTTCCAATGCATATGATGTCTTATTATAGCTACCATGTTTCTAAATCATTCTTGAAACTTATGTAATGGCTAGCCAATGGTCACTAATGATCATGAATGATATCTTCTTTGTGCTTGAGACATCTTTTTGTATTTGCCTTCAATTCTAGAAAGATGTCTTAGTATGAGAAATACATTTTTCTAAAATCTCCATTCAGGAAAGATGTCTTTGTCTATTGGAAAACACCTTTCTAAAACTAGCCTGCATTCTGTAAAGACGTCTTTTCCTGATGGAATATGTCTTTGCTTTGAGAAAGATGTATGTTATTTCTTGAAGAAATCTTTGCTTGTGTATACTTAAAATATGTCAAGACATCTACTACTTCTCAGAGATGTCTTTCTTCTTCTTCCTTTGCATAATGAATTCCTCATTACTTGTCCAACAACTTGCACAATCCAAGTTCTTGTCCTGCAAGCACAATAATCACACACACATAAAAACAACCTTGTCTTCCATTTTTTTAATGTTTTGACATACTAAAACCCAAAAGGTTTACAAGAAAGATGTCTTAGTCTCAGAGAAGACATCTCTAGTGGCTGTTAATTAGCCATTGCATGAATTTTGAGGTAATTTTAGAAACATATTGGCTATAAGAAGACTTCATTCTCAATTGAAAATGAGAAAACATTACATACTTTCATTGTATTAATCAAGTAATCATTGTTGTTCCTCATTGTATAATCTTTTGTCTATTGTAATTGGTCAAAGTGACCTATACCTCAATGTGTAAGGATTAGTAAACTTAGTTGCATTTTTTTCTTATTGTTGTTATTCTCTATTGTTGCCTTATGGGGTTGATGTGCTTCTTGCAGGACTGCATCTTGCTTGAGCTTGCTGGGATCCTATAGGATTGATTGTTGGTGTAGCACCACAACACTTCAGAGCAGACCTAAAGTTGTAAATGTTGTGGGATCCTAGAAATCACATTTTATTCTTGTCAAGATCTTGTAGGGTTGAGTGGATTCATAGCATCAATTCACTCTATTGTGAAGCTTAGAGCTTGTATTGGGTGTGGTACCCTTCAAACCACATTTAAGAGTAATAAAGTCTAGAGTCATACTTGCAAACTACCCTTTGAGTATGAGCTACTAAAGTTGGGGAACCACATTAATTTTGATTTGCACTTTACTTCAAAGAATTTTTTTTGAAGAACTTATTCATCCCACCCTTCTAAGTTCAACGATCCTCAAGTGGTATTAGAGCCTAGTACTCTCCTTCATCATCAACATCAAAGAGTGAACAATGGAGGGGACATATTATACAAAGCCACACATGTTTGATAGATTTGACTTCACCTATTGGAAAGATAGAATGCAAGGATTCTTCAAATCCATGGAGTTTGAAGTTTGGTAGTCAATCCTTAAGGCTACACCCTACTTGTTGACAACTATATCGAGATCATTAAGCCCTACAACAAATGGATATAAGAGGAGAAATATAAGTTCATGTTTGATTCAAAAGAAAAGAATTTTTTATATTGCACTTTTAATAAATTTGAATTTAATAGAATATCAAAATGTAAAATAGCCAAAGAAATTTGGCAAACTTTAGAAGCTACATGCAAAGGAACCTCTATTGTTAAGAAATCAAAATTTTTAGTTTTGCAAAGTGAATATGATAAGCTTAAAATGAGAGAAGGTGAGAAAATAAAAGATTACTTCTCTAGAGAAAATGATATTAGTATAGCTATTACTAGTAAGATTTTCCTGAGAGCGATGTCATCATCAAAATGATCAAAACTCTTCAATAGAAGTTTAGATCGAAGGTCATAGCTATAGAAGAAATCAAAGAGTTCTCAACTATAAAATTTGAAGAGCTTAAAAGTTCTCTCATTACTTATGAAAGGAATATCATAAGTGAAGGAGCCATCCAGGAAAGATGTATTGCTCTAAAGATTGCCTCTAAGGAGAAGGAGCTCAATGAGCATGATGAGGGAAATGAAGATGAGATTTCCCTTCTTACAAGGAAGCTATAGTGACTAACAACATTGAGAAATAATGGAACATATCAACATTGACCCAATCAGTACAAAGGTAAAGAAATAGGTAAGAAAGTTTTGAATTCTAACTTAGAGTTTTCTTCTATAGAATGTTGAATTTGTGGAGGAAAAGGCCACATGGCTTATGAATGTCTTATCAATATCAAGTTATAGGACAAGAACAGATTTATTGAGAAGGTAAAGAAAATCAACTTCTATACAAGTTCAGATGATGGGAAGCAGAATGAGGAAGAAGTGAAGGATGATGCTAAAAATTCTCATCTCATCTACATGGCCCTCACTGATGATGATATTGATTCATCAAATGATGATCTTAATGATGAAGAAAGGTTTAATCTTTTATGTAATGAGCTTTTGTATTTTCAAAATATTTGCAATAATTTAAATAAACAAGTCAAATCTAAGGATCAAGAAATATCTTTGTTGAATTTGACTATTTTTGATCTTACTAAACAACTCTCAAACCTAAGGGCTATGAATGAAAAGTTAACCTCATCCTTAGAACAAGCCTAAGTGGAAGTTTCAAACATCAAATTAGTAAATGAAAGATTGGTTAATGGAAAGGAATCACTTCAGATGATGTTAGGACAAGGAAGAAGTCCATATGATAAGAGTGGGCAAGGATGTTTCATGCAAGAATAGTCATCTTCTATAAACCCATCACAAACATATTATCATCTAAAGGAAAAAATGTAGTACACCAAAATTAGAGGAAGCTCTTATCCACCAAAATGGTCCTAAAAATTTTGGTCATCCTAATCTCTCACACTAACATAGGAGGGTTAGGTGTTATTAGTGTCAAAAATTAGCACTTAAACAATGAGCTTTCAATCTCAAATATTATCATATAAATAATTGGTCAAATCATAGAACTCCTTGGTCTTATCAAAATTCACAGAGAATGGATTTTTTTCAGGATCATAGGGGAGATAGAATGTCAACTCAAAAGAACAAAGGAACTAAGAAAGAATGGAGAATTAAAAGGTAGGAATAGGGGAATCATGATACTCTCACTAACAAATTCATAAGAGGAAGCCAATCCTTGGACATTGAAGAAGTTCAGTTGAGAAAGGAATCCTCAAAAAAGAAAACTCCTTCTCTAGCTCTTTGAGTACCATTACTTTTTGATAGAATAGTAGGTAAGTAAAGGTAAATTTTCTTTCTTTTGCAAGTATCTATTAAGACTATAGTCCATTGGTATCTTTTCTGAAATCCTATCCTATTTTTGCAAAGATGTCTCTCCAAAATAAAAGGCATCTTCATGAAGACATCTACTCACAAACAAAGACATCTCTTTGATTTTTCTTTCTTTGTGGAAAAGATGTCTACTATGTTTAAAATACATCTATTATTACTTTTAAAACACTAATAGGATATCTTTCTTCTATAAAAGATGTCTTTTTTTTTGTTCAAAGCCCTCATTCACCATCGCTATTAAAGTGAAAACACTCATTCCTTTGTTGTATTTCCTTGTTTGACCCCACAAAGATAACTAGGGCTCCATCATCTACAAAAATTTCATCAGAGATGATCCACAAGAAGGTTGGAACATCTAGGATGCCACAAAAGAAGAAATTCAGAGAAATTCTAGTAGCACACTACCCACTTACATGCCCCAAATTGGTAATGCAAGTGCACAACATAGGTTTGAGGCCACTCGAATCACTAGCATCATTATTGAACATTCTCTATCTTTCCCTATCCATGGACAAACTACATTGATGGATTACTTTAAATATTTGAACTAGGACTCATTCATTGCAATAAATTTTCTAGTTTCTAAAGTATTAATTCGAGAATTCTATTGCATTATTGTTATTACAAATGTTGTTGTTGAAGCATTCACTTCCATGGTTGGGGGTCTTCTCATTAAGGGCTCTCCCCAAGTTGTGAATGCAATCCTTGGGATCTTTAGTTCCAATGTCTTCTAGGTAACCATTAATTCCATACAAGACATATATTCAAATGTTATCATGCCCATAGCATATGATTAATTTTTTCATGTATTGTTTGGGAAAGATGTTACATTTAATAGAGGTCATGTTGAGAGGAGCTTAATGACTCTTAATGCTTCCACCTTGTCTCTTGTTTTCTTATATAAAATTATGGTAAAAGGAAGAAGTTATAGTTATCTATTATCACCCCAAGCCTATGTGATTTATTTTCTTCTCACAAGACTACCATTAGATCTGGGGCATATACTTTACAGGACATACCTAGTCTATTTACCAAGGAAAGAGTCCTTGGGCACCCCTACCTCATCATATTGTTGATCTATCAAAATGATGTGCCAATTCCAAATATGCCTTTTCTCAAAGGCAAAAGGAGCCTCAACGAATATGTTGAGAAGAGGAGTCTTTCAAATGTAGTAGAAGTAGGACCTAGCACTAGATCACACAAGAAGAAGGAAGAGGCATCTCCCCAGCTGAGCAAATCAAAATCTATAGGTGCTTAGATTAGTTCTTCACTAAAGAAGCTTCTCCAACCTTTTGCACAGGCCATTGGGAAGCTTGGAAGAATCCTCTCTTACTTGCGTAAGAGTTTAGATGCAACTAGCATTCCACCTTCTTCCAATGGACAGGAGTTCAAGGAGGTTAATACTCCTCCTATTTTTGATAGTGAGAAGGATGTTTCTATTCCCATGAGACATTCTTCCATAATCAAACATTTGCATGATTATGACTGTGGGATGGAGTCTGATTCAAAGCCTAAGGAACCACCAACTTATGTCCAGGGGGAGAATCGTGTTTCCATGTAGTAGCCTAGGCATCATGATACTACATTTCTTATCCATTCTATTCATTCATTAGCTGATGCTTCTAGCACATTTGAGCAATAGGCCATGGAGAGTATTTGTGGAACCATGTCATGATGGTTACCAGCTCTGCAGCCTCTAATTTAGCTAAATCCTCCAATTTCATCTTGATTTTGAGTGAAGCTTCATCCTTGACAAGCACCCATCTAGCAGATTGAGTCCCCTAATAAGGACACTTAGCAATCAAGCCAAGAGAGCACTAATAATGATGATAATGAGGAGGAGACTTATCATCCATCTAGAGTGGTAGTAGAATCATAATCTAAGAATGTAATCAAGGCTAATGATTAGAGACCTTAGGAGATTATTTTTCTCTCTTCTTTTTTTTGTTGTTCAAAAAGAAAAGAAATTTTTGTTTCTCACATATGTGATTTTTGGGACTTGCACATATGTGATTAATATGATGCTAAATAGATGGATGTGATTGATGTGATGCTAGATTGATGGTTGTTTTGTATAGTCGTGAATTTATGTGGACAATTGGCCACATGATAGTTTATGGAAGAGTTATAGAAAAATGGTATTTTACTTTAATATATTTGTGTGGTGTTCTTTTGATCTTTACTTTTGCATTTGCATCATTTCATTATTTTCCAAATTTTACCAAATAACCTTGAACCTCAAAGCCTTATCCTAGTCCCTAAATACCATAGGAATTTATATGTCTTAATATATTTATTGGTTTTAAGAGCTAATTTTATGTGCTTTATCATTTTTTATGTTGTTCAAAAAGGGGGATAATATTTTTGGATATTTTCATATCTACTAATCCATTTTCTTAAGTTTTGAACATCACTAAAAAGGGGGATATTGTTGATCTTTTGGTATGTCAAAATGTTAAGAAAAATGGAGCACAAGGATGTTTGTGTGATTGTTGTGTTTGTAGGACTTACATTAAGACAAGAAGGCATGTGGAAGTTCAAGAACATGGACAAGGAATAAAGGCTTCAAAGCTCAAAAGGAAGCCTTAGCATTAAATAATTCTTTCATCAAGCGAAGATGTCTCTAAGGAAAAGAAGACATCTTGATAGAATTGAACATAGCATAAGAGAAGACATCTCTAGAAAATTGTAGACATCTTTCTAGAAAGAAATATTTCTTTCATGAGAAGAAGACGTCTTTACAAAATGAAGGTGTGATGCACAAAGACATCTCAACCTTGAAGAAGATGTCTTTCCATTATGAACGTCCATTATAGAAAGACATCTCAATCTTAGAGAAGGTTTCTCTAGTCATCATTAATTAGCTATTGCATGGTTTCAAAATGATTTTAGAAACATATTAGCTATAAGAAGACTTCATGCTCATTGGGAAATGAGAAAGCATCGTGTACTTTCATTGTATTCATCAAGGAATCATTGTTGTTACTCATTGTACAATATTTTGTTTGTTGTAATTGTTCAAAGTGAGCTATACCTCAATGGGTAAGGATCAACAAACTTAGTTGCATTCTTTCCTTGTGATTGTTATTCTCTATTGTTTTCCTAGGAGGCTTATGTTCTTCTTGTGGGAAGGCTTCTTGCTTGAGCTTGTTGGGATCCTACAGGATTGAGTGTTGGTGTAGTGCCACAACACTTTGGAGTGGAGCTCAAGTTGTAAAGGTTGTGGGATCTTGAAAAACACATTCTAAGCTTGTCAGGACCTTACAAGGTTGAGTGGATTCATAGCATGAAATCACTCCATTGTAGAGCGTAGAGCTTGTATAGGGTGTGGTACCCTTTAAACCACATTTGAAAGCAACAAAGTCCAAAGGTATGCTTGTGAACTACCCTCTAAGTGTGGACTATCCAAGTTTGGAAACCACATTAATTTTCATGTGTGCTTTACTTCAAATATTTTTTTTGGGAACTTATTCATCTCCCCACTCCCCCACACATCCCAACCCTCCCCACACCCCCCTCCCCCCACTCTTCTAAGTTTAGCGATCCTCATTGGACAACAAAGAAGCAAACATCTACAACACTTTCTATGATAGAAGCAAAATACATTTCAACTAGAATTTATTGTGTGAAAATTCTATGGATGAAGAAAACTGTTAAGAATATAGGGATCCAATCAAATTACACACCTATCTTCTATGACAACATTAGTGATATCAATATAACAAAGAACCTTGTTCAACATTCTCATATAAAGTACATTGAAATGTGACATCATTTCATATGAGAACATACATAACTTGGACATATAAAGCTAGAATACATTGGGAAAGATAATCAACTTGTTGAGACCTTCACCAAGACACTTGATGAACAATGACTTACAGATCTGTGTAAAGACATGGTAATGCAAATTTTTCTCTAATTTCTTTGAAAATAAAAAAAATACATAAAAATACATAAAAATCCATACAAAAATAAGAATTTCAGCATATATTTATAGGGAGTTTCCAAAGGAAAACTTCTTTTTTCTAATTCCTAAAAAGGGGGAGTATGTCATGTTACGTTATGCTTTTGTGCTAACCCATTTTCCAAGTTTTGGACATTACCAAAACTTGATGACCTTTTGATATGTGAATGTCTATATCTTGTGATATTATTGATCTTTCAATTCTCTATCAATTGTAAGTCATATTATAAGAACTTGTAAAGCTTAGTTACATTCTTTCCTTGATTCTCTTTTTCTCTTTGTATTCCTATGGAGTTGATGTGCTTCTTCCAAGAAGACATCTAGGGAGCTTGTTGAGACCTTGCAAGGTTGAGTGTGTTTCTAGTAAGAAAACACTCCATGCGAAGCTCACATCATTGTAAAGGTTTTGGGATCTTTGAAACCATATTTTGAGCTTGTTGGGACCTTGTTGGATTGGGTGAGTTTCTATGCAAAAACATCCCTTAAGGAGCTCTAATGCGATGCGATATCGCATGGGCTGCAATATCACATCCCCCGCGATATCACGTACGCAATATCACATCTTCCCTTGCGATATCACGTACGTGATATCATAGTGCACTGCCAAATCTATAAATAACAGGTGGCTCTCCCTTGTTTCACAACTTAGATTTAGATTGTAGCTAGACTTTGGTAGTTTGATCCCTCTAGAGTTAGAATATTTTCCAGTGTATGCTCACAGTGTGATGAATGTAATTGTACGGTATCCTTTATTCGAGTGTGACGTACTTGGATACGCACAAGACCGAAAATAAAGATCAAGATTACTTCATCATTACAACATTCAATTTATTTATTTAATTTTTATTTACTACTTTCCTAATTAGTCTCTCTCATCCTTAACTCATGTTAGAACGCAGAATGAGTACGACTTGATTACGAGCATTTAAGTGTGACTACTTGGTAAGCTAGTAGCATACCTAGGATCTGCGCTTGGTAATCCCAGTGGTAGTCATGCACGAAGTCCAAGATGTGTACGGATAATCAAGGAATGGATGCTCATCGTACTTAGGTTAGATTAGATTCTCTTACCCTTTCTCTTAGCTTAGTTAATATTACTTTCCATTGCCTTCAGGAGTAGCATTAGATTAAGAACCACATCATACACCTCACTTTGGACTAAACCATACGTGAAAAATATAATACTAGTCTAGGTGGGAAGATAGTGAATTGTGACCTAAGGCTAACTGTCTAGGTGCCACAACTAGTCCGTCTGTGGAGTTCGACCAAATCACGCATGAAAACGCTCGTATTCGTATGGTTGAGTGTAGGGGTATCTCGCGACTTATCATTGGCGCCGTTGCTGGGGATGATGCTAGTTATCTAGATTAGTTATATCATACAAGGTTGCTGTAAAGGACTTAATGATATATATTTTAGAAAGATATAATTATTAAAATTCACATGTAAATTCACACACAACTTTGCAACAATACCTCTCCTACAAGACTATAACAATGCCACACTTAGTAAAGAAGTTCATTGGAGAACCAACGAACTATATGACGATGAAGATTGAAGTATACAACCTGAAATGGGGGTTTCTTATAAATATGAATGAAAACAACGTCATCCCAACACATGAAAGCATAACTTACCCAATGACGATGAACCCCCACTGGCCACTACAAGCTTAACACAAATACAAGAGGCTATTTGAATCTCACGTAGGCATCGTAAAGAGAGCCATCTACCTAGGCTCGATTTAAACAACTTCCCTACTTTTTCAGGAGGCCATGACTTAGATCTGCATCAACATTTACAAGCCTTCTACGATGCCTGCACATGGAATAACATTGATAATAGGTGGCAAAAACTTAAGCTCTTTCCTATGACACTCGTTGACCAAGCAAAAGTATGGTATAGATCGTTAAAACCAAATTCGATACGACGATGGTCAACAATGGTAGAATTTTTTAATGAAAAGTATCAAACCTATGCAAGAGTGTCAGCCTTGAGGAAACAAATCCAAGGATGGAAACAAGCACAACATGAACCCTTGGACATGGCCTTAGAAAGATATTATGCACTGTTAAACAACTGTCTAGGCCATGGATTTTCCGAGGAAAGGCTAATGTACCATATTATTGACGAGTTTTCCTTAGGAATGTATGCCCAAGGTCAACTATATGAACTATGAACCCATCAAATCCAAGAGCTTATTAAGTGGGTAGCAAAAGAAGAAGGAGAATTGGCAAGATGGGAGAGTGTTGAAAAACATCAATAGGACCAAAATCTCAACTTAACAAAGGTCCATGATCATAAAAAGGAGCAATCAACCTATCACAAGGAGAAAGAATCATCTTTGCTGATAAAAACATCATTAGAATAAGTTGAGGCAAAGATCAATAAGATGTGGGAATGGATGTATCAAAAGTGTGGAGAATTTATTAATATTATTGGAGATGGAGTTTTGACAACCCAAGAAGCAGGACAAAACAGTAGACAATCAGAAAGAAGGGATAAGGAAAATAGGAGCTCAACTACCAATCATACGTATGAATGTAACATATGTGATGAGTGGTGAGGTACCCCTACACTCAACCATACGAATACGAGCATTTTCACATGTGATCTGGTCAAACTCCGCAGACAAACTAGTTGTGGCACCTAGACAGTTATCCTTAGGTCACAGTTCGTTGTCTTCCCACCTGGACTAGTATTATATTTTTCACATATGGTTTAGTCTAGAGTGAGGTGTATGATGTGCTCCTAATTCTGACCACTACTCCTGAAGGCAATGAAAAGTAATATTAACCAAGCTAAGCTAGGAGGGAAAGGGTAAGAAAATCTAATCTAGCCTAAGTGCAAGGAGCATCCATTCCTTGATCATCCATACACATCTTAGACTTCATGCATGACTACCACTAGGATTACCAAGCGTAGATCCTGGGTATGCCACTGGGCTACCAAGTAGTCACACTTAAATGATCGTAATCAAGTCGTACTCATTCTGCATTACTAAGAGATAAGGGTGAGAGAGACTAATTAGGAAAGCAATAAATAACAATTAAGTAAATAAATAAATAAATAAGTGAATGCTGCAATGATGAAGTAATCTTGATCTTTATTTCCAGTCATGTGCGTGTCCAAGTACGTCACACTCGAATAAAGGATGCCGTACAATTACATTCACCACACTGCGGGCAAATACTAGGAAAAATATTATCATAGAGCTTCGCTACTCCTACTCTATGATAATAAACAAGGGAGAGCCACTTCTTATTTATAGAAATTACGATGGACTACAATATCGCAGGGGAAGACATGATATCGCAACGGATGCGATATCGTGGCCCATGCGATATCGTGTCCCATCATACCCCCACAAATGAATAAAAACTCATCCTCAAGTTACAGTGATTACATAGTGGATAGCTATGGGATTATTGATGGAAAAAGAAATGGGAAAATGCTGCAGTGTGGGAAGACACAACACAAAAAATGCTATAACTACAAAAATTTGGAACTCATGTAGTTCCTGGTGGCGGTAGCTCCTCCATAGGTGTCCTTCCCTTTTCTTGCACTCCAAGTCTTGGGATTTGATGGAATTGAAGTATGGCCTGGAGTTTCTCCTCTTGTAAGGCCTTGAGTGCCTTGGCACACATGTAAGTTTGTGCTTGTGCCATAGAGGCACCCTAGTCATCCTTCTCTTTTTCTTCCGCCACCCTTTTATTCTCTGTCAATAGTTTATTAAGTTGCTCTCTTTTGAAGGTGTCCAGCTGGTTCTGAGCAACCTTTGGCCCTATATTCAGAAGGTTTAATACTTCCAAAATGGCTTGAACAGAGAAATCAATAGTCACACCACAAATGTTAACCATGGTGCCTTCTTCTTCATTGTGCCAAAATTGGTACGTCTCTCCTAGGTACCAGGCACCGCTTTTGGAGAGGATAGGCCATAAGGGAAACCCCTTAAGGTGATCCCTAATGGCCTCAGGAGTGAACTCTGCAAATGATTTGAAGTTTAACTCTACAATCATCACAGCGAATGTGGACTTCTCATGGATATCCTGAACACACTCTTGGGGCAATGTGAGTTGTTATCTCGGTTCAGGCACAGTAGCAGCTCCTCCTTCTACCTACTCGGACCATCCAGTAGGAGGTTCATCTTGATAAATAATGAATGATTGCTTCTCCTGTTCTACATGTTATCCAACAGGTCTTTGTCTTCCACCTCTCCAAGCTCGTTTGCTTCCACCTTGGGCAAGACCCTTCTATTGTCCATGTTTTGGGGCCATCTGCAATCACATGGGCCAAGCGTTAGTAAGGTTGTTTTCAAGGTCAAGTTATACCTTACTTCTTACCTTAGTTAAAGATCTTATGTTATCACATGTGATCGTGCTCGAAAGTTTATAATAATGAGTCCTGTGACTTAGGTGGTTTCCATTTTAGTTTCTCGGTATACCTAAGGGTTAAATGATTTTTAGGCATAATTATACTAAGTGTTAAGTTAATTACCCTAGTTGATGTCCTTTGTGTGATGGTAAATTTCAAAAAAGTTAGGCACTTTTCAGCAATTGTCCCTCCCCCATGACTAAGCTAAACACTCTGGGTTCAAGCAGGTGCAAACAGAATTAAAATCAGAGTACCAACGAGCGAGATATAGTGAGAAAAGCAAGGGTCACATAATCGCAAGTCACAGAGAAAAATTTCAAAAACTAACACCAATCCCCTCCCCCCCCACCTCATGTGAATGACAAAATGATGCTAAGTGTTGTGGTGGGGGTACCTATTTATAGGCGACTGGGACACGATATCTCGTCCCTAGTGATGTGAAACACTATAAAAAGATCAAATTTTTTAATGATTTTTTTAAAATTAATGTTGGAAATTGAGTACATTAGCTTTGATCAAAATGTTCTAGGGTAATTTCATTGATTCGAGAGGCACCATTAATGATAATGATGTGAACTTTAGCAATAAAAACTTGGCGGTTAAGAAAAAGGGTATATATTGGTACATAGGAACATTGAAATTCAGAGGGATAATAGTAGGGAAAGAAAATCAATTGAAAAATTAAGTTGAGGCTGAGAAATTATGTGTGTGAGCTATGTCCTAAGTGGAGATTACAAAAGATTACACAAGTGGATCCTCCCCAAAGCAGGTTTCAACCTATAATGCCCTTTTGTAACCACACTTAAAGTGTCCGTGGGCACTAGAAGGGTTAAATGTAATCCACACTAACTCCAAAAAACACACACATGTAAATATCACCGGAATGAGATGAAAATTCTATGCTACACAGGACACGAGCAACAATTATACGAACGGTGAGATGAGACGAACTATAGAAAGGGATTGTAGAGATTGGGACATGAGGTAACTGACCTAGGGCGCAATGAATCCTACGTGTAAAGCATGATTAAGGTGTCATTAACCCATCGTTCCAAGATTAGGACAAAGTCCATTCCACTAATTAGTGACATCACATTATTTCATCCCATGATGAGAAACTATGAGAGTACCATGACAACAAGGCGTATGATCACTTGGTGTTTTATGCAAGGGAGGAGTCACTTTCATTTTGTGGCACTTTCTTTTCTTTTTTTTTCTTTTCTTTTTTTCTTCTTTCTTTTTGAATACTAAATCTAGAGAAATCGCCAACCTTCAGCCATGGGTGCATGTCTTCCCAGTTGGATCCCCTAGAACAGCGTTTGATTTTTGAGTGCCTTTTGATTACTCTTACTTCCATTTTTCATTAGATCTACAAGGATCTTAGTACGACCACATTGCATGATAACATCCACAGTAATCACTAAAGAGAATCTGCAAGTCCCCTTGATGTCACACCCTAATCATCCCTCTTGGTCCATCCTTCTTCATTCTGGGTACAATGAACACAAAATTAATTTTAAGTTTTAAGAATTTCAAGAATATCATTGTACCTGTGAACATAACCTCTTATTTGTAGAGTGGATGAGTGGGTGTAATGGGCTCACTATTCCAAATAAATGATCACTCATGACTTATTAACATAGAACACACCTCGACCAATGATCCACATGAGCATTTTATTTGTAGATGAGATTACTTACAAAAAAACGTAAAAAGACAAAAACAAAAAACACAAAAAGATGAAAAGATAAACAAAAAGTTGAAAAATGAAAAACTAGAAAACAAAAAGTTGTAAAATCAAAGAAAATGAAAAATATTTATTAATCCTGTGTGTTATTTAGAATGGGGGATATTCCCCATAACTAAATGGTTGAGTATGGTAAGGATTAATAAATGAAGGATGAGGATCCTTGCATGTTGGAAGTATTGGGGCCTGGTCATACTTATCCCCTTGGGGTTCACACACTTGAATAAGCATAGTGGGGCACTTTGTACGATGTAGTTCCTGGATAATGAGTTGACCCACTATAATGTTTGTGATCGGTAGATGGTATGCAAGGATTGGATTGTCGCTCTCCATAGTTGTGTTCATTGGGCCATGTGGTTGTTGGAGTGTTAGTTGGTGGCCCTAATGAAGTTACATGAGGCACTGGGTTCGAAGGTAAGGGTGCACCATAGTGTGGAACTTGTACTGGGTTGGAAGATGCAGTGGCCTTGGAATTGTGTTGTCCCTTCTTACGTTCATGTTTAAAGAAAGGATGCTTCTGATGTCGAGGAGGCTTTGCATTGATGTTAGTAGTAGTAGCACACATGTTGTTCGTGGGTTGTTGTGGTGGTGCAAGCACCTTAGGAACAGTAGGTGGCAATGTATAAGGAGGGAAAGGATGAGAATGTTGAAAGTTAGGAGAAGTATAAGGTGTGCAAGGTGGTGGTTGTGTTGGAGGCATGGGTTGATAGTATTGAGGAGAATGATACTGTGGTGAGATAAAGTGTGTTGGTCTAGTTGGAGAAACAGGATGTTGAACTTCATAAGTGTTTGGATTTGGATAATATGAAGGGTGTCTCCAGTCTAAGGTTGGTCTCCCCCATGACTGGGATTGTTGCCATTGTGATTGAACATAGTATCTTTGTATGAACTTTGGATGTAACGTGTTTCCCTAATGCTCCTGTAAATGTAACAATATTGGGCATTGGCCCTTGGGGTGATTGTACAGGCATATGTTGCATTCATACGTATGAGTGGAAATTGAGCACTTATTCCATTCATTCTTTTTCTTCGAATGTTTAATGTTTTGTCCTGATTCTTGGGTTGTCAAAACTCTATCTCCAATGTTGTTGATAAATTCTCCACACTTTTGATACATCCATTCCAACATCTTATTGATATTTGCCTCAGCTTCTTCTAACGATTGTTGTATTGGCAAAGATGATGTTTCCACCTTGAGATTGGTTGATTTCTCCTTTGTATGATCATGGACCTTTGTTAAGTTGAGATTTTGGTCCCGTTGATGTTTTTCAGCACTCTCCCATCTAGCCATATCTCCTTCTTCTTTTGCTACCCGCTTAACAAGCTCTCAGATTTGATGGGTTCGTAGTTTGTATAGTTGACCTTGGGCATATATTCCTAAGATCTCTTTTGTTTCATTATGTAGCCCATCAATGATATGGTACATTAGCCTTTCCTCGGAAAACCCATGGCCTGGACAGTTGTTTAACAGTGCATAATATCTTTCTAAGGCCATGTCGAAGGGTTCATGTTGTGCTTGTTTCCATCCTTGGATTTGTTTCCTTAAGGCTGACACTCTTGTTTAAGTTTGATATTTTTCATTAAAGAATTCTATCATTGTTGACCAACGTTGTATTGAATTTGGTTTTAACGATCTATACCATACTTTTCCTTGGTCAACGAGTGTCATAGGAAAGAGCTTAAGTTTTTGCCACCCGTTATCAATGTTATTCCATGTGCAAGCATCGTAGAAGGCTTGTAAATGTTCATCTGGATCTAAGTCATAGCCTCCTGAAAAGGTAGGGAAGTTGTTTAAATCGAGCCTAGGTAGATGGCTCTCTTTATGATGCCTATGTGAGATTCGAACAACCTCTTGTATTTGCGTTAAGCTTGTAGTGGCCAGTGGGGGTTCATCGTCATCTTGTAAGTTATGCTTTCATGTGTTGGGATGATGTTGTTTTCATTCATGTTTATAAGAAACTCCCACTTCGGGTTGTATACTCCAATATTCATCGTCATATAGTTCGTTGGTTCTCCAATGAACTTCCTTACTAAGTGTGGCATTATTATTGTCTTGTAGGAGAGGCATTGTTTAAAGTGGTGTGTGAATTTGAATGTGACTTTTTATAATTACTTCTTTCTAAGAGATATATCGTTAAGTCCTTTATAGCGACCTTGTATGATATAACTAATCTAGATAATTAGCACAGTCCCTGGCAACGGTGCCAATGATGAATGGCAAGGTACCCCTACACTCAACCATACGAATACAAGTGTTTTCAAGCATGATCCGGTCGAACTTCGCAGACAAACTTGTTGTGGCACCTAGATAGTTATCCTTAGGTCGCAGTTCGCTATCTTCCCACCTAGACTAGTATTATATTTGTCACATATGGTTTAGTCTAGAGTGAGGTGTATGATGTGTTCCTAATTCTAACCGCTACTCCTGAAGGCAATGAAAAGTAATATTAACTAAGCTAAGCTAGGAGGGAAAGGGCAAGAAAATATAATCTAGCCTAAGTGTGAGGAGCATCCATTCCTTGATCATCTGTACACATCTTGGACTTTGTGCATGACTACCACTGGGATTACCAAGCACAGATCCTAGGTATGCCACTGGGCTACCAAGTAGTCACACTTAAATGTTCGTAATCAAGTCGTACTCATTCCATGTTACTAGGAGATAAGGATGAGAGAGAATAATTAGGAAAGTAGTAAATAACAATTAAATAAATAAATAAATAAAAAAGGGAATGTTGCAATGATGAAGTAATCTCGATCTTTATTGCTGGTCATGTTCGTGTCCAAGTACATCACACTCGAATAAAGGATGTTGTACAATTACATTCACCACACTGTGGGCAGACACTGGGAAAAATAATCTAACTCTAGAGGGATCAAACTGCCAGAGCTTTACTACTCCTACTCTATGATAATAAATAAGGGAGAATCGCTTCTTATTTATAGACATTGCAGTGGACTGCAATATCGCATACGTGATATCGCGAGGGATGCGATATCATAGCCCATGCGATATTGCATCCCATCAATATGCCTGTACGATCACCCCAAGGGCCAATGTCCAATATTGTTACATTTATATGAGCATTGGGGAAACATGTTACATCTAGAGTTCATACAGAGTTACTATGTTCGATCATAGTGGTAACAATCCCAGTCGTGGGGGAGACCACCACTAGACTGGAGACACCCTTCATATCATCCAAATCCAAATGCTTATCTTGTTCAACATCCTGTTTCTCCAATTGGGCCAACATACTCTATCTCATCATAGCACCATTCTCCTCAATACTATCAACCCATGCCTCCAACACAACCACCACCTTGTGTATCTTATATGCCTCCTAACTTTCAGCATTCTCATCCTTTCCCTCCTTCTACATCATCCCAACTATTCCTAAGGTGCCTACACCACAACAACAACCCATGAACGACACTTGTTATACTACTACTAACAACAATGAAAAGCCTCCTCAACATCCAAAGTGTCCTTTCTTTAAACATGGCCATAAGAAGGGACAACACAATTCCAAGTCCATTGCATCCTCCAACTCAGCACAAGTCCCACACTGTGGTGCACCCTTACCTTCAAACCCAACACCTCATGTAACTTCATCAGGGCCACCAACTCACACTCCAACAACAATACGGCCCAATGAACACAAACATGGAGAGCAACAACCTAATCCTTGCATACCATCTAACGGTCACAAATATCCTAGTGGATCAACTTGTTATCCAAGAACTACATTGTACAAATTGCCCCACTATGCTCATTATAATCAAGTGTGTGAAACTCGATGGGGTAAGTATGACCAAGCCAGAATACTTCCAAAATGTAAGGATCCCTATCGTCAATTATTAATCCTTTCCATCCTCAACCGTTTAGCTATGAGAGATATCCCTCATTCTAACAAGTAGGATTAATAATCACTTTTCATTTTCTTTAATTTTACAACTTTTTGTTTTCGAGTTTTACATTTTTCAACTTTTTGTTTTATCTTTTTATCCTTTTGGGTTTTGTC
The DNA here is from genome assembly GCA_015680685.1 of Gnetum montanum. NCBI lineage: Eukaryota > Viridiplantae > Streptophyta > Gnetopsida > Gnetales > Gnetaceae > Gnetum > Gnetum montanum. The sequence continues at coordinate 639,442 of MNCI01033354.1, forward strand.
TTTTTATGTTTTTGTAAGTAATCTCGTCGATGAATAAAACACTCATGTGGATCGTTGGTTGAGGTGTGTTTTATGTTATCAAGTCTCAAGTGATCAATTATTTGGAACAGTGAGCCCATTACACCCACTCATCCATTCTACAAATAAAGAAGTTTTGTTTGAGGGTACAGTGATATTCTAGACATTTTCAAAACTTAAAATTAATTTTGTGTTCATTGTACCCAGAATGAAGAAGGACAGACCAAGAGGGAATGATTAGGGTGTGACATCAAGGGGACTTTTGGATTCTCTTTGGTGGATGTTATCATGCAACGTGGTTGTACTAAGATCCTTGTAGATCTAATGAAAAATGGGAGTAAGAGTAATCAAACGGGCACTTGAAAATCCAATGCTGTTCTAGGGGGTCCCACTGGAAATACATGCACCCATGCCTAAAGGTTGAAGGCTTCTCTGGATTTAGTAAAATGAAAAAAAATAGAAAAACAAAGTGCCATAAAACAAAAGTTACTCCTCCCTTGAACAAAACGCCAAGTGATCGTACGCCTTGTTGTTATGGTACTCTCATAGTTGCTTATCATGGGATGAAACAATGTGATGTCATTGATTAGAGGAATGGACTTGGTCCTGATCTTAGAACGATGGGGTAATGACACCTTAATCATGCTTTACACATAGGATTCACTGTGCCCCTGCGTCAGTTACCTCATGTCCCAATCTCTATGATCCCTTTCTATAGTTTGTCTCATCTCACTGTTTGTGTAATTGTAGCTCATGTCTCGTGTAGCATAGAATTTTCATCTCATTTTGGTGATATTTACATGTGTGTGTTTTGTGGAGTTAGTGCGGATTACATTTAACCCTTCTAGTGCCCACAGACACTTTAAGTGTGGTTATACAAGGGCAATATAGGTTGGAACCTGCTTTGGGGAGGACCCACTTGTGTAATCTTTTTTAATTCTCACTTATGACATCACTCACACACACCATTTCTTACCATTAGCATAATTTTTAAATGATTTTATTTCCCTACTATTATCCCTCTGAATTTTAATGTTCCGATGTACCATTACATACCCATTTTCTTACAACCCAAGGTTTTATTGGTAAAATCCACACGGTCATCATTAATTATGCCTCTAACGTAATGCAATTGCCCTAGAACCCTTGATAATAGCCAATGTCCTCAATTTACAATGTTTATTTCAAGAAAAAACCTTCAAATTTTGGTCTTTTTGTTGTGCCTCACATCACTAGGGACGAGATATCACGTACATGATATCTTGTCCCACATGATATCGCGTATGCGATGTATCATATGCGATATCATGTCCCTGTCGCCTATAAATAGATCACCCCCACCCGCCCCCCCC
>MNCI01033354.1:640823-719625 GCA_015680685.1 Gnetum montanum
ACTTAGCGTCATTTTGTCATTCCCACAAGGGGGAGTTTTTGAATTTTCTCTCTATGACTTGCGATTGAGTGACCCTTGCTTTTCTCCGCATATCTCGCTTGCTGGTACTCCAATTTTCATTCCATTTGAACCTGCTTAAACCCGGAGTGTTCAGCTTAGTCATGGAGGAGGGACACTTGTCAAAAAGTGCCTAACTTTTTTGAAATTTATCATCGCCCAAAGGACATCAATTAGGATAATTAACTCTAACAGTTAGAATAATTGTGCCTAAAAATCATTTAGTCCTTAGGTATACTAGGCAATTAAAAATAGAAACCACCTAAGTCATAGGACTCATTATTACAAAATTTCGGGCACTATCACATGTGATAACATAAGATCATTAATTAAGGAAAGCAGTAAGGTATAACTTAACTTTAAAAACAACCGTACTAATGCTTGGCCCGTGTGATTGTAGATGGCCCTGAAACGTGGACAATAGGAGGGTCCTACCCAAGGTGGAAGCAAACGAGATCAGAGAGGTGGAAGACAAAGACCTTCCAGATGACATGCAGAATAGGAGAAGCAATCATTCAGCATTCATCAAGATGAACCTCCTACCGGATGGTCTGGGCAGGTAGAAGGAGGAGCTGCTACAACACCTAAATAGGGACAACAACTCACGTTGCCCCAAGATTGTGTTTAGGCTATCCATGAGAAGTCCACATTCGTTGTGGTGATTGTGGAGTTGAACTTTGAATCATTGCAGAGTTCACTCCTGAGGCTATTAGGGATCACCTCAAAGGATTTCCCTTATGGCCTATCCTCTCTTAAAGCAGTGCATGGTACTTAGGAGAGATGTACCAATTTTGGCACAATAGGGAGCAAGGCACCGCTGTTAATATTTGTGGTATGACCATTGACTTCTCTGCGTAGGCCATTTCAAAAGTGTTAAACCTTCCGAATACAGGGCCCCAGGTTGCTCAGTTATCTACCCGTTCAGACCCTGATATGCGAAAGGATTGGTTGGAGAAGCCTTATGGTAGAGCTAAATCATTTGGTGAATTGACAATGGAAGAGAGGGTTTACTTCAAGATTGGGATGTATCACCTCTTCCCCATAAAGGGCTTAAAAAGGATATCAACGTATGCGGCTAGAGGATGTGCAGTGTTGATGGGAAAGGTTAACGCTAACCTACGCCATTTATATTTGACAGAGATCTTGAGGTGGTTCGAAGAACGAAAGATAGGGAAGATGGTGCTACCTTTCCCCTATCTTATCAGAAAGCTTTGCCGATGTGCTGGTGTTCAGGGATACACAAATGATGTCCTCTGAAAGACCTAGACTGTTTCATATGTTGAATTGCTTAAAGTGCCAGCTCCCAAAAAAAGCACTGGTGAAGAGCTGGGACCCAAACAAGAAGAAGAACATATGGCTAAGCCAACTGCAACTTAACTTGTAGGACCCAGTCAACCTCCAGCCATGGTTCCCAGCCAACAACAAGAAGCAGGGCCTAGCATAGGATAGGATTAGCCACCACCGCTGCAAGACTACAGACTGTCGATGAGCCATCTTAAGGCCATCGCTGATACGGTTAGTTGGGGAATTTGTGATGATGCAAACCTCTTCCGCATCATCGATGATGCCAAGTAGCCTATTGTTTCATTGGATTGCACAAGGGGGGAAGTATCCATTCACATAGGAGTAGGGAAAAGTAGATGGTCACAACAGATCTTAGGAAACGCGACATCTTTCTAGGTGTAGTTAGAGACTGGTGAAGGGGCCATTGTGGTGGTCATGCAATACCAAAATTCCACGGGAGCTATAGAAATGGTTGCAAATCACATCAAAGAATCTTTCAATGTACCTGTTGTGCCACCGGTAGATCTCTCAAGAGCACAGGATCCTCAAACCTTAGCCAGAACCTCAATGACTCCTACAGAACATGAGGATGCGCTTGATCGATTGCTTCAAATAGGGCAAGTAATGATGTCCTTGTTTGACATCCCTCAGGATGTTACAACAATTCAGTCAAACCTCATTTCCACAAAGGGTAAGCTGGTCTTAATAGAAGTGAGGGTAGAGCATGCTAAAGCTGAAGTGCATAAACTACAAGAGCAGCTCGTGGCCTTACAAGTAGCACAGCGGGACCCTCTGTAATTTGTTCCCATAGACTAGCTAGAAAACTTTAGAATTGAGCAACTAACAAAGTTAATCGCAGAGAATATAAGGGTGGTGGATGAAAAGGAGAATTTTGTTTGGGATGCCTCCGTAGCACAAGCGCAAGCCCATGTGCATCTTAAGGCACTCAAAGCCTTATAGGAAGAAAATAAGCAGCTGGTTGCAGACAACCTTCGGTTAACCACTGTAGAAAAGCAAAAGAATGTTCTCTATGAACACTTTCATCAATTACAATAACAATTCATTTGGGTCAACCGAGACGTAAGCCATTTAGCCAGAGAAAATCGAACCCTCTTGATGGAGGAGGTATGCGTCATTCATCAAAAGTCAGTGATTGAGATAAGCGTGTGGCAGAATGAGGCTAAACGACATGAAAAGCTGAAGGAGCACTTCCCCGATCAGGTGGGGATGTATAAATAGATCCTTGAAAATGAGATCCATATGGCCAAGGCCCAAATCAACACTATCAGTACTCAACACACTGACTAGAGGGCCATATTGGACACATATGCTCTTGCCCACCAAGAAAAAGTTAAAAATCGGGACCTGCAGATTCAAGACTTGATAGAGTACATGGAGTTGGAAAATCTAAGATATGCCAATCTTGCCATGTTGACAGTAGGGCATCCAAGGTCAGAGCTTGAGCAATAGGTAGCAACCACCCACATCAAATACGAAGTAGAATTTGTAGAGCACAAGAAGTTGGTGGAGAAACTGGATGTTGCAAATTCTGAACTTGAGGTGGTAAAAGCTAGCTACCAAGGACAGAAAGATGTCACAACAGACTTGGCTCGATGGCTAGCAGACTTTCATGAATACAAGGATAAAGCCAGAGCCTATGAGAAGGAACGATGGGTGTTCATGGCTTGGTACGTCAAGGCCAACCAAATGTTTCTACAACTACCCTATCCGTGGGCAGTGTCGTCTCCATCAAATGTTGGAACATTAGCATGGATGGCACAAGAACCTCAGACCGAAGAGGAGATGCTCCAGGCCATACTTTAATTCTATCAAGCCTCAAAACCTAGAGCACAAGACAAAGGGAAGGCACCAATGGAAGAGCCACCACCACCAGGAACTACATGAATTCCAAATTTTTGTAGTTGTAGCATATTCTCTGTGTTGTGTCTTTATTTTATTTTCTCCCCACACTATGGCATCATCCCCTGTTTCCATCTCATAATCCCATACCTATCCACTATGTAATCACTATAACTCAAGGACAAGTTTTTATTCAGTCATGGGGGTATGATGGGATGTGATATCACATGGGCCGTGATATCGTGTACGTAATATCTCATCTGCTGCAATATCGCATCCCCCATGATATCGCGTACACGATATCGCGTCTTCGCCTATGATATCATATACACGATATCACAGTGTGTCACCAAATCTATAAATAAGAGGCGGCTCTCCCTTGTTTCACAACTTAGATTTAGATTGTAGCTAGACTCTGGCAGTTTGATCCATCTAGAGTTAGAATATTTTCTAGTGTATGCCCATAATGTGGTGAATGTAATTGTATGACATCCTTTATTCAAGTGTGATGTACTTGGACACAAACATGACCAGAAATAAATATTGAGATTACTTCATCTTTGCAACATTCACGTTTTTTATTTATTTATTTAATTGTTATTTACTACTTTCCTAATTAGTCTATCTCACCCTTAATTCACGTTAGAACGCAGAATGAGTACTACTTGATTATGAGCATTTAAGTGTGACTACTTGGTAACCCAGTAGCGCACCTAGGATTTTTGCTTGATAATCCCAGTGGTACTCATGCACAAAGTCCAAGATGTGTACGGATAATCAAGGAACGGATGCTCATTGCACTTAGGCTAGATTAGATTCTCTTACCCTTTCTCCTAGCTTAGTTAATATTACTTTCCATTGCCTTCAGGAGTAGCGTTAGATTAGGAACCACATCATATACCTCACTCTAGACTAAACCATACATGATAAATATAATACTAGTCCAAGTGGGAAGACAGTGAACTATGACCTAAGGCTAACTATCTAGGTTCCACAACTAGTCCATCTGCGGAGTTCGACCAGATCGCGCATGAAAATGCTCATATTCGTATGGTTGAGTGTAGGGGTATCTTGCCACTCATCAAGCTCAAACTTTATAAAGGTTTTGATACCCTTTAAATCACATTATTAAAGGAACAAAGTCCATATGTGTACAAGGATTCTACCCTCTGAGTATGGACATACCTAAGTTACAGAACCATGTAATTTTAAGTATAGTTTTTGATGTCTTGATCATTCAAATTGAGGAACTTAGTCAACCCTCCTTTTAAGTTCTTAGTCCTCAACCATCACCAAGATGTGCCCTACTTAAGAATCATCTCATAATGCATTATTTCTTTCTTGTTTTCTTTAATTATCTTTAGCCTATTTTATCTTAATTAGATATATATTTTTATTTTATTTTATTCTACTTTCTGTTATTTTCTTCTTTTCATTTCTACTTTCATTTCTTTTCTTAATGTGTTAAACTTCATGTTTAATTTTACCTAGATTTTTATTTTTTCTTGTTTTATTCCTTTCTTGATGAAAAATAAAGCATATAAAAACTAAAAACTAAAAATCATAAACATGGAAAACTACAAAAAAATCATATAAAATTTTTTTTCTCATATTCACTTTACTTTTCTACATATATGATTTCCATAGTTTTTTTACTAAGAATTTAATTTTTTAGACTTACATCAATGTCACAAATAAAAAAATAAAAATTGCAAAAAGTTATCCATGCCATAATCTTCTTTGCCATCATTATTGTCCACCTTCACCAGTGCTCTTATAGAAAGTAGTTTCCCCACAATTGCTCCTTCTCCATTCCCTTTGTTGTTGCCACCTTATAGAGTGTTTAGTACATTAACATCTGCAAAACAAAACAAAATATAAATACTAGTATCCCTTAACATTAACATCATTAAAGTTTCATTTGTATCCCTTAAACACCAATAAGAAGAGGTCATAAGATTATGATAAAGCACATTGCTTCCATGAAGGTCAATTTTCATATTCTCTACTTTCTCTTATAGTCTTTTACTTGTTTCACTAGCTTCTTTTTGTTATTCTTTGCTATCATTAATTTGACACTACCATATGCTTTCTCTACAACAAAGGTAGCCATTTCGATCCCATATCTAACCAAAGTATCTAACCTAGCTTGCATCTTAGGATGCTCAAGTCTTAGTGCTTGTAAAGTTGGATTGATGATCTTCACCTTTTCTCTATCTATAGAAATCTCAATATCTAAAATGCAAGCATACAATCTCTTATGCATCACCCTAACAAATATTTTAAACTATAAGTTCAATGATGATTGGGAACTTACCAACACTTGTTATCCTTCTTAGCTTCTCAGTAAAGCTAGCTACCAAGTTCTTTATTAGCTTCTCTTTATAAACTTTCTTCAATATAGTATTTTATAACTCTACAGGTTACATTTAATCTATTAAAGACTATATTAAAATTATCAAGATTTAAAATAAAAAAAATTTCTACTTATTAGAGAACATTTCATTGTTCTTTTCTAACTACTTCTCTAGCGATTTTCACCTAGTCTCATTGGTCACTAATGACTTTCTAGGAGGTAATATGCTTGGAGCAAGGTCACTCTAATTTACTTTAACCTTTCAAAACACACCCAATACAAATATTATGGGAGAAAAATTAATTTCTAGAAAAAAAGAATACTATCTATCTTCTATTAATTCAAAAGAAAATTATAAATATAGCAGAACCATAATCCCACAAAATAACAATAATCACAACTCAATGATATTACATAGCAAGAGGCTCTACAACCACACACATGATCAACCTTAATGCAAGGTATAATCAAATGATATCATTTCCTTATACATAAGACTAAGATCCACACACAAAGAGAGAGCTACAATGGCTAATATCACATCCACAATTAATCACAAAGATGTACATAACACTCATGCAATCTCTCTTTCAACTCTCTTATGCACTCCCACATCAAACATGTAAACATAATCAATATTTATAAATTACAAAAGTAAAACCTTGGGGAAACTTGAAGATTCTTAGTTATTTCTAACCTTGATCTCAATGCTCCCATTTTGGAATTGGAAAATTGAAACTTTCCACAATCAAACGAGACATCTTCAAGCTTAACCAAATGTATCACTATCAATCCTAACTTTTAAATAAGATGTCTCCTCTAAATACAAGAAGTATTTTCCCAATGCAAAATATCTCCTCTCAAGCTAGACATCTCCCAAGAGATATCTCTTGTCAGAACAAGATGTCTCCTACGAATGTGGGACATCTCCTATGTCATCTTCACATTCAGGCAAGATGTCTCCTAGGTCACCAAGACATCTTCCTAGCTTCCCAAAACCTTTAATCTTCTACCTATAGAAATGAAAAGGGGTTTGAAAGAGGTGTTTCTACACTAATGCTAGCCAACCTTGAAGGTGATATGCATGAAGCATCATGCATTCTAGTATCTAAAATACCATAATCTACATTGCCATCTAATATTCAATTAGCCTCTTTGTTTTCTTATGACCATAGGTAGGCCATTAGCAAGGTTGTTTTCTCATGTTCATCCTATATTTTATTTTCTAATTTTACACCTCCTTAGCATCTATCTCTAATTTGGCTCATTCATCTACCTGTATCCTAACTTCTTCCTCTTCCTATACCCTCTTGGTTGCTATTGTCATAGCCTCTCATTATTTCTCTAGTTGGGCTTGACCCTCAATTTCATCTCATTCCTATCTTGAATCTCTTCCGTACTTAGTGTTCCTTCTACCTACCATCTCCTAGCATTTAACATAATCATCAAAAAATAAGTTACGTTGAACATAAAAAAATCATATATTAAATTTGAGTAAAATAGTTACTCATCCCATACATAATCTTTTGACTATTTTGGTAGTGTTAGTATTCAAAGTTCCCTCTTTAGCATCTCTACCTCCTGAAGTTCTAGCTTTGTCTAATCTAATCCTCTTAGATGCTTTCCCATCCCACTACATCCCTATTAAGCATTCTTTAATAATTTGTGCTTCCTTCTTGATGTCCACATAAACTAAGCATTTTGTGGTAAGGACAATGCTATCTTAAACAAAAGACTCTACTACTTCTTTTCTTCATGATGAAATGGCATCCAAAGGACCTCCTAATGCAAACAAAAGGACCACAATTAAGCTTGCAATATGTTGGCATAATGGAGATGTAAATATTCATTGCTCAATATCTTGTTTTCTTTCCAAATACCATTGGATAGTTGTTCCACATGCTCCTCATGATTGCATAGTAGAAGTTGTGGTTTATAGAATTATTGGTGCTTCTAATATCTACAATTGTTAGTTTGTTGATTTCTTTTATAACCTTTACTTCAACTAGGCTCTCTTAATCATAAACTACACTCATTTTCATGGCATCATATATTACTATCAAACACTAAGGGGATGTAGTTCGGCTCTCTAGAATCCTCCCATAGAATACCCTCTCTAGGAATAAGTGATACACAAATGCTAAATCCTTATTTCCATTACATAGAATATTGGAATCCCCCAGTGAATATTAAACCCACTCTTTGACCCTACTATTCTTAATAGGTGATAGCTTATTCTTATCATTAATTATGACAACTCTATCTAGAAAATTAAACAAATACTATAGGGAATCTCTTTTCCATTATAGAATCATATCTTTGTTATTTACTTAAAAGATAAATAGTCTTTGATTGCTCAAGTAACACCTCACTATAGTGGGGTGTCAAACCCTAAAAAAGAAACATATTAAAAATAAAAAATCAAATTTACAGTACAAAAGCAAAGAAGAAGAGGAGAAACTTCTAAACTAAAAAAGGAAATACCCAATATTTTTAGGGATACCTTTTAAGGTTTTCATCCTTACAACTAGTCCTAAAAAGCCTTCCCTTTGGGGTAGGAAAAGGATCAAACCTTGTCTTCATTCAAAAACACCCAAATGGGTTTTCACTTCCTATTAAATGCTACCTATTAATAAAAAAAACTATAGAGAAAAACATTCAAAAATTCAATTGAAGCATCAGTTGTTGAATGACATCACCTTGAATTAACAAAGAAATAAAATTAGCTAGAGAATCTCTATGAAAAATCACATTACATCAAAACTTCTAGATGTCATAAAGAATAAGAGAATGAAAGCAACACCAACTATAAAGTAGAAATTATTGAAGTTAAGAAGTGTGAGCATATAAAACTTTATTTAATCTTGGTTGAAAACCATGAAAATATCTACTACACCAAGTCCAAGAGCTACAAGCAAGGATACAAGTAAAAAAATAATGGATGATTGTATCTTCCATGTCGCAGATAGGACATCTTGGGTCATGAACACTCAAATAAGAGCACCAAATACCAATAGGTAAACCTTGATGAATCAAGTATCACAAAAAATATCTAATTTTTTAAAGAGTAGTGGCATTCCATATCTTCTAAATTTCTTGCTCCCATAACTACACATTATGATTAACACTCTAAAGATAATTGAATCTTAGCCAAATATTAGTATTAGAACTAACAAGAATATACATAATCTTGGACCAATACGGAAAAACATGATGTCCATTATTCCAAGGAAAATCAGGAAAATCATTATAAGAATCTTGAATAGTTACACTTTTATCCAAACTATTCAAACAATAAAAAGGTATATACTTTTTAGAAACATTAATTTTATGGAGACTTTGACACTAAGACTAAGTGATCCAACAATTTTTTATGCAAATAGATGAAAGGGAGGAAATGCCAAGCTTACACCATGTACTACAAAGTTGTTGATGCTTAATAGTCCAAGGTTCATTATTAATTAGAAGCCACCAAGGAGAAAGCTTATCAAGCATAGAGGTAGAAATAGTAATATTATTCAAGTTCCAAAAAATCACTATTAAAATTCCAAGCCTTCAGAATATGCTTTATAATAATAGGACCTGATATAGTAATGTCTTTTGGAAAAGGGTCGAATTTAAAAAAATGAGTATCTTTTCAGAAACCACTACCTCCAGGCTTAGCCATCTAAACATGCTTCTGAAAAAGAAGATTCGAAGGCTCTCTACTAGATAAGCATTTAACCATCCACTTGGCATATAAAGCAATACCTTGGTTATAACAATTCATCAATCCTAATCCACCATCTTCTTTGTGAGGATTACAAATTTTCCATGCAACATGATAAAATCCTTTCCTAGAATTATTACTACAAAAAATGTCGGTGGCTGGAATACCAAACAAAATCTGTGTACACAGTCTTAACCACGGATCCGTGTGAGGGCTGTGCTAGAGAAAACGAATCCGCAGTGCCCTGAATGGTCTTGTCGATCAGACAGGGACTTACTAAATCAGTAAACCGACGAAGATTATAGGTGTTTCATGGAACGATTTGATTCGATAAATCATGAAAGGAGAGGAAAACGATGTAGATAAATTGCAATAATGACAACATTAACGCGACAAAGGGAATCGGATTTAAGAGAAATGAGTGATTTCAAGATCTGTACTTTGACCCGAAAAAATGAGTATTTTGTATACAAAGTTACAATGGGAAGACTCCGATTATCTTGTGCGAAACATACACAAAATAATAAGAAAACTGTTTAACAAGGAGTGTAGAATGGAGCTTGGTCTACCTTGTAAGCCAAAGATGGAGTGCAAGGAAGGTCAAGCTCGGATGTCTATCAACCAACTGTGTCTGATCAATAGATCTTGCCAACCGCGCCAGATGATCTCTCGATCTCTGATCTATCTTCTTCGCTTTGGATAGTCTCTACTCAAAACTGCCAAGGATCACCGATGGGAGAATTGTATTTTTGCCAAAAGGTATGATCGCTCCTACTACCAAATGCTTGAAAATCTCTCTTGTTTCTACTCAAGGATGATAACTGCCAAAAGATGAAGATGCCAGCTGCTGCTTTCCTTCCAAAAGTCCTCTTTTCTTCGCCAACTGGGGTATTTATAAGTTTGACAACATGCAGAAAAGGCACGGCCTTGATGACACGTGTCTCGAACTTCCCAGATACCGTTGACTTGATGAACTAGCTATGTCGCGTCACATTGCAACATATGTTGTCAACACTTTTGCCAAAGCTGCTTCATGATTACGCACAATACGCTTATCAGCGTATTGTGCGTATGGATAGTAAATGCGTAACTACTTTAGCCAGCTTTACATTGTATTACGCTTGTTTACGCTACGTCGCGTGGCAGAGTGTAACAAAGCATGGAAATAGTGAGTCAAGCTGTTTTACACTCATTTACGCAGCAAAGTGTAGTGAAGTGTAAAAAAAGATCATCTCAAAGATAAACTACGCTGACGTACGCTGCGTAGTGTAACTAGCGTAAAGTGATCAATCTGCAAAAAGAAAAGAGCCTAATCTGTCGCACTTCCTTTGGACTTTCCTTTTGACCTTTTTGAAGCTCATTACGCTGCCTTGCGTAACAGAGCGTAAATCCAACCCTGGACAAAGACTTAGCAGAATATGTGAGAAGTCGCATATTACACTATTTAGGCCTTAAGCTTCACCAAATTTGCTGAAGTAAGTTACCTTCTGATGTCAGACTATGTTAAGCAGAATTACGCTAAGCGTCATTATGCTATGGTGCGTAATGTAACGTAAAGATAGAAAACATAGTAAAATTGAAATTTGTAAGGAACCTATAGACTTGATGCCGGGTGCCGCTTCGCCTCGCTTTGCCTTGTTCTACCTTCTGGAATTCTATCACGAACATTTGCCTGAGTCGTGAATCTTCACCTGAGGCCGATTCACAATTTCCACGGTGTTTCAATGGCCCCTCTTTGTTGACGGTTAGAGGGCTTGCCCGAAAGACGTCGACAAAGAATACGAAACACCGGACCGATGAAAGTACCAACAGCGTTTATCAATAGGTACTCAAGTATAATCCTATTAATGTAGAGGTGCAGGGACAAGGGAATCCGGAGATAGAATGGTATAGGAGGAAACAGGTTCGGGGAAGACTCAAATGAGGTTCGGGGAAGACACAAATGAGTAGGGATAGCGTCTTCACGCATAAGCATCAGGCATTCTCCTGCAATTGTGTTTGCATGGAGTTATGCCATTGTTTTGTGTTAAAGGGGGTTACATAGATGAATTGTGTTGCATCTACACAACCTGGGTGAGATGTGTTTCATCCATTTTGCCAACCCCTTTTTTTTTTGAGCGTCCACTAGGCGAGTTGCGTTACGCCGGTTCATGGACTTGAGTGTAATGCAAATGCAGAAAGTGTTTCATAGTTTGCGTAAGGGAAGCAAATGGGATAGTTAAGGATAGTAATAAGGGTTAGGGGTAGGATTATGAGGAACACAAGGACGCACCCCCCAAGTGGACAGGCCAACTTAAGCAGCCATCTCAAAACACTGTCAGTATTACACCACTCAGATGAACGCACCTTCGAATAACGTCCTCGTAACAAGTAACCTGCAACCAAAGAAGAATTTATAGGATACCATTGCTCGTGCGAATCGCGAGCGAGGTTGTTGAAACAAGTACTATTAGAGGCGAGATAAAGTGATCAGGCTGGAAGGAGGAACTGTAGCACGAGGCTAGAGTCTTCAACCTTGACGCTCGGCCCAGCATATCGTTGCCAAAGAACATCAGACTCAGTGCACCTGACTGGTTATGTAAAGAACCAGCTAGATAAATCTGTGAAGCCAGAGCCTAATAGTGATGATGAGCAGAGATCCCCAAAGTCGTAATTGATGAGAACTCCTTTGGGGCTTTGGACGTCGAAACTAACCTCTCAGAGGTACCACCGCTGAAATGGGTGCAGTGACGGTATCTCCGAGGGGTCAGTAGTATGCCCTTCAGCACATCCGAGGGATCAGCAGAATGCCGATGAGGTAGTGACGCTAGGGCTGTCCCAGCATCCCACCCCATTTGCCTTAGAGCTGCACATAGACAATTACGCTCGCTTGATTTGCATGATGGCGGTTTGTGAGTCCCAATTTTAAGTCCTGGTAGACTGTCGTTGCTGGTTTTAAGTCTCAGCAGACCATGGTCCTAGTTTAAAGTCTGGGCGAACCGAAAAATGCTAGTTTTACGTCGTAGCGGACGGTGGTGAAGCTGATTTATGGTCTCAGTAGACTGTGTTGTGGGTGTCAGTTTTGTGTCATGACCTATGCTAGTTTTACGTCTCAGCAGACGGATGCTTACCTTTGCCAGTTTTATGTCATGGCGGACAGCCGGTGCCAGTTTAGCATCGTGGCGGACGCGTGCAGAAAATGCCAATTTTTTGTCTTGGCAGACCTGTACAACACTGCCAGTTTTACGTCGTAGCGGACGATTACAACTTGCCAGTTTTACGTCGTGGCGGATGATCAGTGCCAGTTTAGCGTCGTGGCGGACGCATGAAGGAAGTGCTAGTTTTACGTCGTAGCGGACAGTTGTTGCCAGTTTAGTGTCATAGCGGACGATTATGGCCATACCTGACGTTCACACTGGAGATGCAGCTATATGTAGTACCGCTTCAGATATATATGATTGACAGGATTTGGTAACTCATTGCCATCGATATCCGCTAGCTTGAATGCTCCATTGCCATACACATCAGTCACCAAGAAGGGGCCCTCAAAGTTTGCAAAGAATTTTCCCACTAGTTTGCGAACAGCCTTGAGAACTAAATCTCATTTCTTGATCAGACGTTGCTGAAGATTGTGACGATGCTTTTGCCTCTGCTTGTCTTGATATTTCTTGATTGTATCAAGCGTCTATATGCGCTTCTCTTCTACTGAATCCAAATCCATGATCCGAGACTCGGTGTGTTGAGCCTCATTTATAATTGTGGAGAGGACCATTCTTAGAGAAGGAATTTGCAATTCAAGGGGTAGCACTACCTTAGATCCGTAGACTAGGCTATAGGGCGTACTGTCTGTAGCTGTCCTATATGTAGTACGATATGCCCATAGCACATAGAGGATTTTTTCATGCCACCGTCTCTTGTTGCTATCAAGCATTTTCTTGAGCAGATTGATGATGACTTTGTTTGTGGCTTCAGCTTGTCCATTCACTTGCGGGTAATAGGATGAGGAAAAAGATTGTTTAATGCCAAGGCTATCACAGAAGCATTTGGTTTCCGTACTACTAAACTGTGGCCCGTTATCTGTCACGATAGTCATCAGGAGACCAAATCTGGTTACAATGTTGTCTAAGATGAAATGGCAAATTTGTTGAGAGGTGATCTTCCATAAAGGAATAGCTTCTACCCACTTCGTGAAGTACTCAGTAGAAGTAATTATGAAGCTATGACCTGCGGAAGATTTCGGTGTGATGGGACCTATGGTGTCTAGTCCCCATTATTGAAACGACCATGTTATCTGAGTCATATGTAACTCTATAGGTGACATGTGTATAAGATTTGTGTAATGCTGACACGTGTCGCAATTTTTAACCTTTGTTAGATAATCTTTTTTCATGTATGGCCAGTAATACCCTAAGCGACAGATTTTTGAAGCCATAGCCCGTGGTGCTACGTGTCCTCTGCATAATCCCTCGTGGACCTCACCAACTATACGTTGTGCTTGGTCCTTGTTAACGCAAGTAAGCAGCACACCATTAAAAGAGCGTCTACAAAGAGTACTGTCTCCTATGATGACGTACTACCTAGCTCGCTTGCGGATTGCATCTTTCTACGCACGTGTTAATTCATGTAGTGGTTCGCCTTGCAAGAGGTAAGTCTTAATGCTATCATACCACTCTGATGTTCTATCCTTGAGCAGAGAAGATATTTGCGCCACCTGAATGATGGGATCTGTGCAATCTATTATTAGTGTGGGATAGGTGTCGAACAGGTGTGAGGGCACGTTCAAAGCCAATGTAGCTAGTGCATCGGCCAGTGTGTTATCAGTTCGTGGCACGTGTTGGGCATTGATGGTCGTGAACCGCTTCAGAAGATCTTTAGCCATACCGTAATAGGGTTGTAAATGTGCAGCTTTGCAGGCGTAGACTCCTGTGATCTAATTGATGACAAGCATTGAATCGCCCCTAATTGCCAGGTGTCGAACATCAAGTTCGCTGGCAGTTAGTAATCCCCTGAGGAGCCCCTCGTACTCTGCCACATTATTCGTACAGGGGAAGGTCAAGCGATAAGTGTGAAGACACACATCCTCAGGTGATAGCGTAATAACTGTAGCGGTGCTGCCGCCTCTAATAGTTGAAGCTCCATTGAAGTACAATGTCGCTTCGGGGCCTGTTAGGACAGGGCTTAAGCTATGTACGTGTTCATCCGGAAATTCAGGCTCTATGGTGGCCTGACTGTCAATAGGTAATGTTATTAATTGGTCGGCTATCGCTTGGCCTTTCATAGAAGATTGGCCAATGTAATGCAGATCGAATTCTGCCCTGATAGCCTTCCAATGAGCTATTTTGCTACTTTCGTATAAGTTATGCGTAATGGCCCTAAGAATATTATTTTTACAGATGATGTTGACTTGGCTACGAAAAAGATAATGCCTACACTTCTTGAGCGTAAATACTAACGTTAAGCAGTTACGCTCTACTTCGTTGTACCTCGTTTCATACGCACATAGAGCATGACTCAAGTAGTAGATGGGTACTTCCGACCCATCATCCCTCCTTTGATAAAGTAGTGTAGCTAAGGTTATGTCTAAAGTTGCGAGGTAGATGTAAAATGGTTGATCCCTTTGCGGTGGGAAAACTGTTGGCAAGCGTTGAAGCTCTTGCTTCAAGCTATCAAACGCACGCTAACAATCGTCCGTCCATTTGAAATTAACCCCCTTTTTAAGCAAATGTTGCATAGGGTGTAATTTATCGATTAATGTCGACATGAACCGCCTGATAAACTGTAACCTCCCCTGTAATCCGCAGAATTGCTTAAGACTTGTAGGGGGCGTCAGTTCAACAATGGCCTTGACTTTGTCAGGATCTACACGTATACTAGTTTCCGATACCACAAAACCCAGCATGCGTTCATTTTTGACTCCAAACACACTTTTTTGGGTTGAGTCGGAGATCGTATTTAGAACATCTTTTGAGGACTAACTCCAGATCCTCTGAATGATCCTCTGAATTTATAGACTTAACAACTATATCGTCGACATAATCATTCAGTCTCCCTAGGAGTTAATCGCTGAAGATGTACGTCATGGATTGTTGATACATCGCTCTGGCGTTTTTTAATCTGAAAGGCATCATGGTGTAACAAAAGGTCCCCCAGGGTGTCATGAATGTCGTTGTTAGCTGGTGCTCTGGGTTGATGCGTATTTGATTGTAGCCTGAGAAGCCATCCATGAAGGACAAGAGCGCATGTCCAACGGTTGTATCCACCAATTGATCGATACTCGGTAATGGGAAGTTATCTTTGATTATAGCTTTGTTCAAGTCCCGGAAGTCTATGCAGATGCGTATTCCTCCGGTCTTTTTAGGAACCACTACAATGTTAGATACCCAATCTAAGTAATCAATCGCGTGAATAAAACCAGCCTGGTACAGTTTAGTGATTTCATCACGTACTGCTAGCATGACTTTTGGCTTGATCTTTCGTGCTTTCTTTCTGACGGCTTTGATATGGGGATCTAGGATTATGTTGTGTTGAATTAATCTTGGGTCTAGTCCCTGCATATCCTCGTATGACCATGCAAACACTGTAATGTTATTCTGGAGGACCTGTTTTATGTCGTCATGTGCCTTTTAGTCTAATAGAGAACTAACCTTGAGAGTTTTAGTCTCATCCCTATGCGTAACCACAGGGACCTCACTGAGTGGATCTTCGGTTACATCTCCAGCTTCTAGATCTAGCGTGCGCGTCGATTGCTCTGGCCAGTCTGGAGATGTTTCCAACATAGCTATGATTGCATCATTAAGGGCTAGGTTAGTTTCTATTAGTGTAGGATCAAGCTGTCTGATGATTTCACCATGTAAGCTTGTTAAAACTAGCGGTGTAGATAAAATTTCATCCAGCTGTCAATTAGCCTGCAAAATTGTCAAATACGAAAGTAATTAGAAAGATACTAAGTTTGATGCGATAAGTGTTTAACGAATAACACTTAGTTTAGTGTATAGGACGTGACGTGACGTTACTGAGCGTAAAGCTAACTGAATTTTAAATTTCGCGAACAGCCTGTAATTAATGAGACCTGATTACGAGGAGATAATATACAATAGTTTAGGGTCGTTTCGGACCATAATGCGTGTGATATCTGACGCAATTAATGCCTTGATCTTTGGGTTCCAGCTCATACTGACACCAGCATTTGGGCAAGTCTCGCTAAAATTGGGTATCAAGTTGGTTAAATTTTGCATATAAGTAAGCAGTTTTCATTTAGAACAGGTTGTTTTCCGTCGCGAATTTGAATTCTTAGCTATTACAGAGAGAAAGGAGGAGGAGTAGAAGATTGGAGCATGTCATTTGTAAAGACATAAAGGTGCGAAAGTGTGAAGGTGTTAGAATTGTAATAATGGTGCCTAAAGTGAGAGGGAAGAACGCAAAATTGGCCAAGATTGACAAGGTGCAAGGGAGCCTGCAACGTGTTTCGTAGGCAGTGGTCGAAGTGAGAGACCCTACACCTTTGAATCAGTAGGCCAGCTCTTGCTTATTCCTATTACTTTTCCAGTGTTTATTCTTGTAGCGCCATCTGCGTAAATTAAAATTTTAGACTATAGACCTCACGTTAGAATGAGGGTTTATACACTAGGATTGTGTCTATCGCTGTTGTCAAGGACAAACCTTGTACTGTTGCAAGGGTTTAGGCGATTTCAGCATAAATAGCTAAGCGTAATCTATAGATTTTCTGTATTTTAAGCATGCGAATCTGAATCTAGACGTTGATGTGTTTATTATTTTCTCTGTACAGTATCATGTTAAGACCTGTCTTAATCTTCTTGGATATAGTCAGGGTTTTATGCTGCATAAACCCAATCGTACCTAATGTTCCTCCCCCTCAAACTCGGTTGCATGGGAGGGCCATATGGTTTTGAAAGGGTGCGCTAGAGTTTCTGCAATTTTTATTGTGTAACTACAGCATTATTGTATGGTCACACCTATCGGGAGATATTGCTAGCGCAATTTTCGAGCACCTGTTAGTGGGTTCTATGTGGGGAATTCTGGCTTTCTTGACAGATGGGGCTATCAACACTGGTCGTTCCCAGGATAGCAAACTTAGCTCCAGAGGGTTGAGGTGCTTAAGTTGGATCTAGGAAATGGCTCAGTTTAGCTGTTACCACGCATACAACACTTTGTTCGTGGCCCATCACATCTCGACTTACTTCCAGAACCCACTAGGCACAGTGTATTATTCAGGGGGTAAGTGGTTTTGCTTAGCGGTATTGTCATTATATGTCTACTGTCTGGGTTTTGTAAAGCATAAGATAAGCATATATGGTATGGTACAGGTTTTTTATCCATGAGAACAAGTTAGTAGGCGATGGTGATACATTAACTTGGACCGAAACGGTAATAAAGGCGTTTACCTCTACTAGCAATGTACGCGCTGGTGTAATGGGGTAGATCGGCTTCAACATTCATGAGTACCCCACTCGTTATGCTGATGCTTTCGAGAATTGCCAGAATCTCGGGTGGTTACATGACGATTGGACTTTGGATCCGCCCCTTACCGTTGCAGACGTGCAGAGGAAACTTCCTCCATTTCCTTTGCCATTTGGACCTGGTAAAATTGCTATGTATTTTATTGTTGCATGGTGTAATTATGAATCGTGAATGTCGCGTAATAGTATTTTTTGGCATGTGTCTTGCATTGTTCAGTCAGGGAATCCCGAGAGATTACCCTTACAATTTTCGACCGCAAGGCAAATACCCTTCTCTTCCGCTATGGCGACATCAAGGAAGCATAACGCTAGCTCGGCCATGTGGCGGCCCTAGTTGCGTTGGTCACCAAGCTGCGGGAAGTGAGGCTAATGCATTTATTTTTGGCCGTGACCCCTGATGTCCCCGCCAGTGAAATGTTAACCTTGGTCAACTCCTTCAGTGAAAGGGCTGAGTGTTTTTGCACGCGCGTGCATCACGTATGTGTAAATTTTGATATTGATGCTCAGCTTTTTGAAGACCTTTTCGGCGTCCCCTCTGATGGCCTTCCCATAGAGGAAAAGGTGAAGAGGAGCCTCTCCTGTCAGGAGTGTCTGGAGGAGTGGCTAGGGGCCAAAAAGGAGCCTAAGGGGATCCCTTGTGAGAAGATTCAACTAGAGATTGCCAAGATGATTTATCCCCTGTTTCGGGCCCAGGCTTTCCCCAAAACACTCTCGCAGGGGAGGTTCTTTTCCATAGAACAGACCTATATCATGCGAGAGGTTATGGAGGAAGGGACCCAATTCGACTGGGCAAGCTATTTTTCTGAGGAATTACGCACTGAGATGATCAAGCTTCGCCAGAAGCTTGATTCTTGTTTCAACGTGCATTACGCCTTCTTCATAGCTTGCCTTCGACATTTTGCCAAATTTTTGGTCATCCATAGGAATGGGGTCTGGGTGCAGCAAGACCGAGACCAGCTATCCAAACCTTGGATTACCCACATTTTCGGCACTACCCGTGGACAGGATCCCCAGAAGGGATTGGCGAGTCTCTGTCTATAATGACAAGGGATTTGGCAGCGTCTCGAGTGCGAGGCCCCAACAATGTAGGCAGGGTGATGCCCACCTACATTGGCGATGCTTCGTGAGGGAAACGCTTGGTGGTAGAATTTGTAGAGCCTTCGGCTCGGCGTAAAAGGCTTCGCTTAACCGAGGCCCCTGTGGAGCCTGGGAGTGGCACAGGTCGAACCATGCAAGTCAAAGTTCAACGAAGTAAACCTCCACCTGGTAAGCATAAAAGAAACGTAGTAAAAGTTATTGTATTACGCAATTTTTATTTAGGATATTTTGAATCGTCTAAATGTGTACATGATATGAACAGTGAGACCTACGGAACAGTTGACTCCTGAGCCAGGGGTAGTGATATTAAGTCATGGGGAAGGGGCCCCAGTTTTGGAAAAAGAGGCCCCAGCTATTAGGACTAGCGATGCACAGACTCTTGTGCGTGAGGAGAGGGAGGAGGCGGGAACTGTTGATGCACTTCCCGCTATAACCGGCAGAGGTAGTAAGCGTATTGGATGTCTTGAGGAGTTTTGTTAATAATTAGGATTTTTAACTAAATTACTCTACAGGTGAAGAAGATGCATCCACGTCTGCCTCTGTGAGCAGGACATGGAGAGAGTTTCCTGACAAATTCGCCTTCATGGAAGGTGTTGTTAGCGATATGATCGAGCACCTTGAGCGCATCGATCCTGGAGCTGGTATGTTATAGCTATAATAGGTTTATTTTATTATAAAGTGGTAATGTTTCATTTATATTGATAATGTTTGCTGTCAAGAGCTCGCCTTTGATGGGACCCAACGGAGCCCATTGATTTGGACACAATGGAGCCTCCATCTGATAGGGCGGTCATGCCATGCAGCATTTATGAGGAGATGCGTAAATGTGCATTACGCTCGACTCACTCCTTGTGGGAGAGTAAGAGTGTCAATGAAGACCTCTGGAAAAGGCTACAGAAGTCAGAGAGGGAGAAGGAGTCTCTGGCCAAAGAGGTTAGAGACTTAAAATCGTGATGCGAGTTCCTGTAGGCGCGGGAAATGGGTGAGGAGGACTGGCGCACAGCTGTGATTGACTACTCTCGCTATTGGACTGCAATCAGGAACAGCATGCAAACCAATCGGGAGTTGGTGGAGCAGCAGATGCAGATAGAGCTATTATCTTAGAAAAGCCAAGACTGGAAGGATTTCTGTGCAAGTGTGCAAGAGTGGGGGCAGAAAGAAAAGGATCACAAGCATTTTTATAAGCGAGAAAGTATCGCTTATCATCAGCATTACCATGATTCTGCCGTCGAAGCTCAATCCTTGCGAGTATTTCTGGATGTCATTGGCGCATCCCAAGCTTTCGAGAAGTTTTAGGAGCAGGTGACAGTAAGCGCATCACCGGAAAGAGAAATGACTCTTCCCGGGGGTGAGACTACTGTCCCTACTTTCTTCCCTGATCCGCCTCGCTGGACTAGTGTGGAAAAGGGGAAGGTGAAAGCTGGAGCTACTCTGGGGAATGGCATATGGTCTGAATTAACTGAGGATGAAATCATGCAGCGCCTATGGGTCGGTTTAGAAAAGCTTCCCTTTGCTATGGAAGCAGGACCATCGCGAGTAATTTTAAACATTATTGAATCTAAATTTTCCGATTATGGTGTCAAGTCTTTGCTAATGTATTTGCTGTATACAGGTACAAGAATTGGAGGGAGAAGACGAACAGGGTGAGGAACAAGCATAAGAAGAGGAGCATAATAGCGAAGAGTGTCCTCTTGTGGAGCCGGTGTTAGAGCAAGGACCTTGTGAGGATGACATTCCTCATGAAGGAATACCTTCTAAAAAGGACGGCCCACTTGAGGATGATTTATTAGGCTTGGAGCCTGACCTAAGAGATACGGGTGACAGTGGCACTAGAGGGGATGCGTAACTGTAACTTACTCATGATTTTATTGATTGGAATTGAACTGTGGTTATATGAATGGTGAAAAGATTGGCATTAAGATCTTCTATATGGTTTTAAATGCTATTTATTTTATTTTATTTTTGGTTTTATATCTTTATTTGCAAAGTGTAAGTGTAGTTGTTAAAGTTTTTGAATAAGTTACGTTGTTGTGAAATGGAATTGCTAGTTTAAGGCCATCGCGGGCCGTCGTGTAACATTTGCATAAAATATCAGGGAATTAGTTTTAGGCTATTGCGGGCCTTTGCTAGTTTAAGGCCATTACGGGCCATCACTAGTTTTAGGCCATTGCGGGCCATCTGCGTAATTTTGGAAGTGTAATTGATAATAATGTACATTTCTGCGTAATTGCACTAAAATGGTCAAAGAGCATAAATAGCGTATATAAAGAAATATGAATGGCATAATGAATAGCAAGTGTAAATGTATGTATGTATTAAAGAGGATTGACAATGGGAACTGCTAAGCATAAAAGTCACAATTAGTAAAGATGTGAAGATGCGCGTAAATGCCATTCAGATCAATCACTAATTCGTAATTGTTTCTTGATGGCCTTTACGTTCAGTGATGCGTAAGGGTGAGGAGATTTAGGGCCTGACTCTTCCACACCACCATCCTGAAATGGCAGGTTAGCCTAGGCTAGACTGTCATCGTTCACTTCGGTTTGTTCAGGGATTCAGGGATGGATCTGATCATCCAATGTTTCTATCTCCGAACCCCATTCCTCTTTGATATTGTTGACAGCCCTGGGGGTGATTTCGTCACCGCGTATTACAACCTATCCCCCTACGTAGGGTAGGTGTATTTCCTAGTGTATTGGTGACGAAATCGCCCTCAGTTGGGCTAACTAGGACCTCCCTAGAATTAAGTTGAACCCGGGCATCTCCTCGACGACAAGGAATGTAGCATCCGTTGGGAATTGATTCCCTACCACAAATTCGATGTGCACCGTCCCCTTGACCTGAACCCATGCTCCGTTGAACGACTTTACACATGTTGTTGTCGTGGGACTAATCTGGTCGACCAGACCCAACCTATCCATGATGGGATAAGGAATGACATTTGTAGCTGCGTCGTCGTCCACGTGCACTCTCCGGATCTGGTATTGACCAACCCAGATGGTGATAAACATGGGTTCAGTTGTCACTTGACCTTTTTCAGGATCATCTTTGATGAAATCGTCATGAAAGGTCAACGAGGTAGGTTTAGGTCGCTCAGTGTTGGAGGGGAACATGACAGCATGTATCGCTTCCTCCTCCGCTGGTAAACTTTCATCCATAGGTATGGATGTCAGCATGCGGACCATGGCCTCACGGTGTTTTTGAGACGTCATGAGTAGGTCATAGAGGCTCAGCGTTGTATTTTTTTGTTTCAGAGCCTGTTTGACCTACGTAAACACGTCGAGGAGGTCCCATTCTTTACTGGCTTGTTTGTCCCCTCTATCTTCTTCCATTCGCCCTAAGAGACGAATCTCCCTGGGTGGAACAGCGTCGATCGGAGGGTTGCTCTTTTTTTTACCGAGGGGGTGGCTGTGTTTCTGCACCCTTGTCCTGCCCAGGAGGCATAGACGTAGGGACAAAAGCCAAGGGCCTGGGCTTAACGAAGCCTAGTGTAACATGGTTTTTAGCGGCATTGACTGACGTGTCCCCTCCTCTTTGTTTATTAGGTGATGGTTGGTAATTTGTGTTAAAAGCTTGCCCCTGCGTAAAAGGGACAGCTGGTGATTTTGGCACCCTGAGACTGAAAGGCACCTTAGGTGTGGGCGTAGATATATCTGTGGCTTTACTATTATTGGGAGGCTGAGTTAAATTTGGAGAAGGCGCCCGAATGATGTAGGGTGGCCTTGAGACACCACTAGCTGCCAGTGAAAAGCTTGGGCCCCGTGGTGAACTGGTAGGCACACGTAAAACGAAAGGTTGTTTTGGTGGTACCTTCCTTTCACTATCCATACTCACCACGTTGATTGTGTAGGGTGCGTTGTTTGCGTTCAACGGATCCTTGTACACGTGCAACGCTTGGTTTTCCGGACGCGTTGGACTACTATCGTCTAGTTTGAGTGAACCATCGTCAATCATGCGTTGAATATCGTCTTTCAATGCCCAGTAGTAATCTGTCTCGTGATCACACAATTGATGGTAGTCACGGAAAGGGTCCAGCCTGAAAGACCTCAAAACTGGTGGTTCATCAAGTAGGGATAAAGAAAGATTCTTCAGCAGTTCACAATGATGCCTGTGATGCTTCAGAGCTTCTTCGGATACTTTCTTAGTTTGAATGTATCCTACCCCTAACAGTTGTTTCAACAGTTCCGAATGTTTCACAAGCAAGGCTATATACTTTGAGCGATCTTTACGCTCAAAGTTTGGTTTTGGCTAGGGGGGCTTTTCAGTGGCAGATGTGTCTTGGCTGGTGCTACTTGCACTAGCCGTGGTCTCAGGTGATGCCGTAGGTGCCTTCTTGTTTTTGTTCTTAGTGCCTTCAACCAACGCAGCTACCGTCGTTGTTGTTGTTTTACCTTTATCCTTGCCCTTGTTGTTAGCATGTTTGTAGACGACATATGCTGGGTCCTTGCTAGCCTCCGCAGCATCTTGGATGCTTTTGGTCTAGGCAAAAGCCTGATGTAAGGAGCTGGGGGAAAGATAATACAGCTTAGATTTGATAAAATTGTTAACTGCTCCTTTGAATATGGCTAGCAAATGGGCCTCCGCGATTGGCTCACAGATTTCATTCAAAGTAGCACTCCACCGCTATATAAACTTTTGGACTAGTTCGAGCGAGTCTTGTTTCACTCCCATGAGTTGATCTAACGTGACCTTCGGCTTTAGGTTGTACTTAAAGCGAGTCACAAACTGTGTCAGGAGCTCTTCCAAGGTTGAGATGGAAGAGTGAGGGAGGGCTCGATACCAATCTAAAGCTTTCCCTGTCAGAGACATAGCAAACACACGGATGATTGTGTTAGGCCACTACTGTAACAACAAAGATTCGGATCTAAAGGTAACCAAGTGAGCGTTGGGATCTCCCTCCCCATTATATTTGGTGAAATGGGGTAAGGACATCCCTGGGGGCAACGACAGCATGGGGACCGCTGGACTAATAGGATCATCTTGGTAGAAGTCCATGATCTGTATAGTGTCTGAGCCAACAGTCTTAAGGCGTCTAACCTCCTTAGTGAGGGTCTGAATGAGTAAGAAGGCTTGATCTAAGCCTGTTGATGAAGATGCTTTCACAGGAGGAATAGGGGATTGAACTGGAAGAGCAGTGCCAGATAATGAAAATGAAGGAATGGTTTGGCCGGCAGATGGTGTGGCGAGGATCCCTGCAGACAGAGGTGCCTGTGAGGACCACCACCCACCGGTTTGAGAAGAGAGATTAGCCGCCGCCGGCTGCGCGGGATAGGGATAAGGATATTGTGGGACCATCTGAGGAATATGCGTTGCGGGTGTAGCTGAGGGTTGCATGCCATATACCGCAGACTGGTTATGTTGTGCCACGGGGATGATCCATTAACTCACGACGGGCTATTGGACGGATGTCTGTGGCTAAACGACGGCTATGATCTGTTGGGTTGGAGGGGGTGGTAGCGATAAAGTCTGCACCGGGTGAGTTGTAGATATGGCATGGGGTTGGATCTGAGGGATGAAATGGGGCACAGTGGATGCTGGGACCACCAACGGAATGCTGATTACGCGCGGTGACAAGACCGCCCCCATGTTATTTTGGGGTATTTGCACTTATAGCCCAGATGACTGCGTAGTGGCTTGCGGGATGACAGGAATGTGAGTTTGTGTGGTCATGGCGGGATTAAGATGGGCGACTTCTCCATTGAGAGGGAATAAAGGATTTATGTACGTATGGGAACTAAGAGTGTGATATGAATGTTCAGACTGGGCTGCAAATTCATCATCTTCTTCCTCCCCGTTCTGGGGTTCCAGCATAGCCCGTGTAGCCTAGCTCCTAGCCATGACCAACTGTGTTATGATTTCATGGTGATGTTCTATCAAAGGAATGATGTCGTAGGTGGTAGGGGTAAAATCCTAACCCCCTCGATGGATCATCTCAAAATTTCGTTTCGCCTCGATTTCAGCTCGGCTAAGGGCAAGCTTTGCCTGGATTTTGATGCAGATGAAGTTATATTCCTCAGGGGTCACGACGGTAAATACAGGGTCTTTGCCCTATAGTCTCAATGACCGATGCGATGGTCCTTGAGGTCCTATAACACCAGAAGTTGGTCGAGTGGCGGCAATGGGATTCACAGATGTGGCACCCGAGTCAGTGGTAATCATGGCGGCTGTGGTTGTGTATGCAGAATCCATTGGTCAAGTAGGTTAATGGCGACAAATGACTAGATCCAAAAAGCGATGGACAAAGAAGATCGCGATTAGGCTTTCTACCCTGTAGGATTCCAAAGGAATCGTTACCATGATCGATCTACACCGCACGATGTTTCGTAAACTTCCCTAGAGGTATTACGTTCACGTTTTTGGAGACGCGGGTATAGATCGCTAACAAGGCTACCTGTAAAAATACGAATTGGAGCCTAGGCCCTCCTTTAGAAAACTGTTACGATGAAAAATGTCGGTAGCTGGAATACCAAACAAAATTTGTGTACACAGTCTTAACCACGGATCCGTGCGAGGGTTGTGCTGGAGAAAACGAATCCGCAGTGCCCTGAATGGTCTTGTCGATCAGATAGGGACTTACTAAATCAGTAAACCGACGAATATTATAGGTGTTTCGTGGAACGATTTGATTCGATAAATCGTGAAAGGAGAGGAAAACGATGTAGATAAATTGCAATAATGACAACGTTAACGCGACAAAGGGAATCGGATTTAAGAGAAATGCGTGATTTCAAGATCTGTACTTTGACCCAAAAAAATGAGTATTTTGTATACAAAGTTACAATGGGAAGACTCCGATTATCTTGTGCGAAACATACACAAAATAATAAGAAAACTGTTTAACAAGGAGTGCAGAATGGAGCTCGGTCTACCTTGTAAGCCAAAGATAGAGTGCAAGGAAGGTCAAGCTCGGATGTCTATCAACCAACTATGTCTGATCGATAGATCTTGCCAACCACGCCAGATGATCTCTCAATCTCTGATCTATCTTCTTCGCTTTGGATAGTCTCTGCTCAAAACTACCAAGGATCACCGATGGGAGAACTGTATTTTCGCCAAAAGGTATGATCGCTCCTCCTGCCAAATGCTCGAAAATGTCTCTTGTTTCTGCTCAAGGATGATAACTGCCAAAAGATGAAGATGCCAGCTGCTGCTCTCCTTTCAAAAGTCCTCTTTTCTTCACCAACTGGGGTATTTATAAGTTTAACAACATGCAGAAAAGGCACGGCCTTGATGACACGTGTCTCGAACTTCCCAGATACCGTTGACTTGACGAACTGGCTATGTCACGTCACATTGCAACGTACGTTGTCAACACTTTTGCCGAAGCTGCTTCATGATTACGCACAATACGCTTATCAGCGTATTGTGTGTATGGATAGTAAATGCGTAACTACTTTAGCCGGCTTTACGCTATATTACGCTTGTTTATGCTGCGTCGCGTGGCAGAACGTAACAAAGCATGGAAATAGTGAGTCAAGCTATTTTATGCTCATTTACGCAGCAAAGCGTAGTGAAGTGTAAAACAAGATCATCTCGACGATAAACTACGCTAACGTACACTGCGTAGCGTAACTAGCGTAAAGTGATCAATCTACAAAAAGAAAGGAGCCTAATCTATTGCACTTCCTTTGGACTTTTCCTTTGACCTTTTTGAAGCTCATTATGCTGCCTTGCGTAACAGAGCGTAAATCTGACCCTGGACAAAAGACTTAACAGAATATGCGAGAAGTCACATATTACGCTGTTTAGGCCTTAAGCTTCACAAAATTTGCTGAAGTAAGTTACCTTCTGATGTCAGACTATGTTAAGCAGAATTATGCTAAGTGTCATTACGCTATGGTGCGTAATGTAGCGTAAAGACAGAAAACATAGTAAAATTAAAATTTGTAAGGAACTTGTAGAGTTGATGTCAGGCGCTGCTTCGCCTCGCTTTGCCTTGTTCTACCTTCTGGAATTCTATCACGAACGTTTGCCTGAGTCGTGAATCTTCACCTGAGGCCGATTCACAATTTCCATGGTGTTTTAAGAATCACTTCTACTCCAAAGAAAATTTCTCATAAATTAATCATTGTGATGATATGCAAAAATACTAAGAGCCCAACATGAAGAATAATACACATAAGTAGCTTGAATGATGTGCTTACAAATAATAAACTTACCAAATATTAAAAGCTTTTTCTCCTTCCAATTAATAAGTTTTTGTTCAATTCTCTTCATTGTAACATCCCATAAAGTGTTTTGAAGGTCCACCAATGGAAAAGATAATGCCTAACAATTTGAAAACATTTGACTATTCTAAGAAATGCCAAGATTTAGATAAAAACCCATTTTTGAACCCCCTTATTGCAAAAGATAGAAGATTTGAACTAATTAATCTGAGAGCCTAAAAATCTACAATATTGATCAACATGATAAAAAAAACAATATGCAATAGCTTTGTATTTTTTATCATAGAAAAGGAGTCATTTGCAAAATGCATATTTAACAAAGTACGAACATTGTTTTCAATAAAAATGCCTTATAGCAAATTATGTTCCTAGTTCTTCTATCTAGCATGACATAAAACTCTGCAGCAAGGATGAAGAGATAAGGAGCAAGAAGGAAATCTTGTTGAATTGAGCATTTAAGCTTGAAAATCTTAATAAACTTGTTTAATATCAATTGGTGAGGTGTCAAGGGAATGGAGAGCGAATAATGGGATCAACCTTGGTTTGTTAAAGATTGAAATGTATTTTCTACCTTCTTCCCCCATCAACCGTTTCTGGCTAGGTAAGATGTTGTGAATATTAGCATAAAGAGACCTATTTAGAGCTTCCCTCTCAATGTATATAATTTCAATAGCTTTTATATTACTTGTAATAAAGGTAAGTCATTTATTTGCATTCCATGTTTATGCACCTTATTATTTGATGATAAATTTATAATTTTTAACTCTTGAATCTTACCCTTCCTCTCAGTCACTCTACTTCTAAATCCAAGTTCTCAAGCTTGTGCAAAGGATGAACCAATTTTGCCTCCTTAAGGAGCACATACCACTTATGTTCCTTGACTTGACTAATCTCTTTTGGATACTTTTGAAAAATTTTCCCTCCAATTATCCACAAGAGCTATTTCCCTAATTAGGTCTTCCAATTCTTCTAACTATGAGTCTAACATATCGAGCTCTTCAAACCTAAGCCAAAGACCAACAAACTTTAGGCCCAATATTAACACTTACATCCATCAAAATATGAGGGAAATGCATTTCCTTACCTCTTAATTTTTATATGGCGCTTTTGACCAAATATGTGGCTAGTAGCAATGTTTTATTTTCATTGAACTTTCTATAGGAGAAGTCATTCCATTTACAATCTAACTCCTTTTTATGTATCTCACATGATACACTATCCCGATCAATGATGACATTAGTATCTTTATTCTGTTGGACTATGCAACCCAATAAACATGAACTAATTCTTGGGCAAATACCTTACATTGTATGAGACATAGTTGTAAGATTAATCAAGATCGAGTAAATAAAAGCTCTAAAACTAGGTTGTACCTAACCTTGTCCAAACCTAAGTGGGGTGAACCAAAATATCATTAATGATTGGGATTGCCTTAAGAGCTCCCTTTTTACTCACAACTATCCAATTTGCATCTTTTAGTTTACATTGTCAATTAAGACATCCATCGCTAAATTGTAAGATTCATGTATACAAAGTAATCTATTATAGCAAATAAATTTTGAAGAAACTAACATTCCACTCACCCCATACTAGTTAGTTGTGGGTCCAACCTTTACTCTTTTAAACCCGTGCTCAAATTCAACTCTCGTCAAATAAGTCATTGTAATGTATATGGCTCGTTAACTTTTTCTCAGGAAATGTAGAGTATGAGCATTTTTAAAGGATTTTCACCCGTCACCAAATCCCCCAGGATCAATCAAATCAACTAATGCAAACCAATTTTGTTGTAGACGCATGGAAACGCCACAATAACATTGCTTCCCTGATGCCAAAATAAACATCATCTTGATTGCATCTAAACCGCTGTCCTGTTACAACTTGCGTAAGAAAACAAAACAAACAAAAGCAGAATTGGTTATTGGTTGTGTTAACTCCATATCTTTAGAAAACAGTTAACTAATTAAGAAACTGTCTCTAAACAATGCAAAGCTCAAATGAAAATATTATAGGAATGACAACCCATTTGTTTTGGATCAGCTGATGCTGACGTTGCCAAATCCAAGGCATTCAGCCTCCATATAGTAACGGACGTGGGATAGAACAATCCCATAACTCAATTAACGTTTAAGAACTTGTATAAAATGGCTATTACTCTAAAAGAAGACCAGTCATGAAATAGGGGTTCGGAATTATGAGCATTGCAAGAATAAATTAAACCAAGTGATCATAGTTAAAACAATATCGATGATGATGGTCGTTGTGATAAATCCCTCGTACCAAATTCCGATGGTATATTCTTTCTCCTAATCCGGGCGTGGAGACCACCCACGTATCACCTTCCTACATAATTTCATACAAGATATATTAAGCATTAACAAAATCCTGAGATTATTTACATTAATGGAGCTGGAAGGCATCGACATTCAGTTACAATAATTATTCATCATTAAAACCATGTTACTCAAATCATAGAAGGCTAACGTTAAAATGATGGTAAAGACAGAATAAGCCAACGCAGTGGAAACGCTGACAGTAATGCTAGCCTATTCGACATAAAATTAAACTCGATGCATACTATAACTACATAAACATTAAACGAGTAGAAGTAGCCTGTGCCAACTTTAAATAGCCATCTGAGTTTTCATCTTGCTATCACAAGGATGAGGAAGGTAGCAAAGCAAGAAATCTTGAACCCAAAATTTAGCCTCAGACAAGCAATATCAATGTCGTCGCTACCGGTCAGCATGACTAATACTACCACATAGTTTTCGATCCTCAAAGTTCATGACAAAATGTGATAGATAGATATGAATTAAGACAATGAAGCCTTGAGTTATCAACAAATAACCTTTTAGAAATGGCTTTCCTTTTTAAAAAAATACCTGGACAATAAGAACTCGCTTGTGGCTGTCAGTATAGTTGGAATTTCCAAAACATATAGCAGGAAATCGGCCCATGCTTGCTTATCCCAAAAGTTTTATCTCCGTATCCAACCGGTGGAGTCATGATCAACACTAAGTTTTGGATTCCAAAGCCTAAATTAAGTGAATTAGTCAAGTTTTTCTCATGAAACAATCTACGAAAAATCCAAATCACAGGTGCAAAAATAATATCACTGTTAGCAAGTAAAAAGCTTCCCTTGATGAGATAATTAAAATGATGTCACCTCGACTAAGTATTGGTAGACTCAACAAAATACATGAAGGCAGAATAAAACACTACACGTTGGGCCTAGGTATAAGGAAAAGGGGGCCTTGAAAAAACTTTCAGATTCATATTCTTGGCATATAAGCTAGCAACCTTAATTCGATTCAATGTGCCTATTAATTGTATAAAGCCAGCCATATAGAGAATACTGTTGTTTATAACATAGCGTTAAGTTTCCAGAATGTATGACAACCAAAAACCCCTTCCCCTATGCGCTTTATATGTTTAATGTGTTTTTTTCTTTTTTTGTTACCATCACCATACATAAAGACTGATGCTAACGTCAGTACCCCCTTAAATAAATAAATAAATAACCATGAAACCATCCATTCTTCGAATGCTTCATAACTCAAATAAGCTTACCTCCATCCACTGCCCAGCAACAAATATAGAGCATCAATAATGAGTCATGGCTATCGTGGACATTTAATCCCTTGTGTATGAATAAGCCTTTTCTCTCATCCGTAGCCTATTCAATAATGAAATAAAACATGATATTGGCATAAATGCAAGAGCTGCAAATACTGTACTCGGAAGTGGAGTGGATTATGAGGATGACGTTGATGGTGATATCACCGTTACCATCACCATCGGTGCCAGTTTCTGAGTTTGCTTGGCTCATAGTAATATCAGGACAATGATGAAAAGGATCAACTCCCAAAGGCACCCATGTACCAAAAGGAGGTACCCATGAACCAAAATCCTTTGAATCAAATTCAATTTTAAAATTTAAATAACTAGGGCACATCTCTCCTTATCACAAAAAAACGTGGGGTATAAAACCCCTATCTTGCACATCTAATATTTTAGTTTAATGAAACCTTTAATCTTTTTTTCAATATCATGTCCTTAGATTGGCTTTAAACTAGAAGGTAATTTGAAGCTCTTAGGTCAAAGAGTCAGCATCCAACGCATCAATCTTAACATTGTACAAAAATATATAAGCTGTCACTCATTTAGTTTATGATGCAATCCTTAAGGATTAAAAATTAGAAATAAAAAATAAGTATACAACCAAGTAACATTAAATAAATTAAAAAAACAAAAACATAAAAATAATTATATTCAAATTTAAGTCCTATCATTTACTTATTTTACCTCTACTCTAATATTCTTATTGCATTGTTTATTCTTAATTCCTTACAAATCATCATTGAGCCTATTGCCATCTCTAAACCTTTTGAGCCACTTATCGTGGATAATTATCATGCCTATATTATTAGGATGCTTGAGGAGACCTTATTTGATGCACATTTCCCTAAATCATTTAAGGTCCTCATGTCCTCTTTAAATATAACCAAAGAAGATCTTATTCCTCAATCCAATCTTGACCTTCTAGATTAAGAGCTACTCCTCAGTAATGACCCACTCAATGAGTTAACTATCGTCAACTACAAAGATATACAAAAGTGCTACAATTAGGGGAAAATCTTCCCAAAGAGCTCAAAGCATCAATCCCAATTGTGCTTCAAAAGAATTTCATTACCTTTGCTTGGGAATACAATGACATGCCAAGATTAGACACTTTCCTAGTTCAATAAAACATTATTCTTGAACAAAGCCCTAAACCAATTAAGCAAACAACTAGAAAGATCATATCTAACTTAGCCCTCTCCATTAAGGAAGAGATGATCATGCTCTAAAATGCAAGTTTCATATGTCCTATATACTACTTGGACTAGGTGTCTAACATGGTGGTAGTTACTAAGTAAAATGGAGCCATTAGCATAAGCATAAACTTTCACAATCTTAGCAAGGTAACTCTCAAAGACAATTTTTCTTTATCCAATATATATCAACTCATAAACACCACTACAAAACATCCTTTACTATCTTTCATAGATGATTTCTTGGGATACAACCAAATCCAAATGAATCCTAAACATCAACATTAACCTTCATGACCTTTTGAGAAATGTTTTGTTATAGAAAAATGTCTTTTGGACTTTAGAATATGGAAACTATATATCAATGAGAATGACCTATATCTTTAGTAACATGATGGTGAAAATGATCAATGATTATATCAATGATTTAACTAGCAAATTTGTTATAGAAAATGATCATCCAAAAGATTTTGACATCGTTCTAGCTTGTTCGAATTAATATAATCTATGCTTAAATCCCAAAAAGTAAATTTTTATAGTAGAGACTGGTAAGGTGTTAGAATTCCTTATTTCAGAAAATGGTATTATAATTGATGCTAACAAAGTCAAGGCTAACTTAGACCTTTATTTACTTAAATTTCTCAAGGACATGTGCATCCTACAAGGCTATCTTCAATCCATTATCATTTTATTTGTAATCTCATCGATTAATTTCATTCTCTTTTTCTTCTTCTTAAGAAATCAATAACTTTCTTCTGGGAATTGAAGTGCCAGAAAGCCTTCGACACTATCAAACCTGCACTTATAACTCTTCTAGTACTCCATCCACCCCAATTTAATCTTCTATTTTATCTTTATCTTTCCAAACTTGAACAGTCTATTATCACTATGCTTTGTCAACAACATGAGGATGGACTTGATCTTCCCAACTACTACATCTCTCATTCATTCTTAGATTACAAGACATAATATTCAAACACTAAAAAATTTTATCTTAGCCTTGTATTCATATTCATGAAATAGAGATACTATCTAACAAGGATAAAGGTTCATTTTAAATGTCACAACAATGTTTTTGCTCAAATGCCTCTAACTTCTATGATAACAACCACATGGCTAAATGAAAAATCCTTCTCACTAAGTTTGATCTTTCATATCTTTCACAACATTTTGTCAAAGGCCAAATCATAGTAGATCTTTTAACTTTAGCACCTATATCAAAACTATCTACTAAAATAATACAACCACCTCCTAAGAAAGTAAACATCCTTGAATAGACACAAACTCTTGTTACAACTTCAACACTTGATGATTTTGATTATCACCTATACTTTGACAATGCACATATAGCTCAAGGTCCTAGCATGACTTGCATTCTTAACTATGAAGATAAATGTCCCATCTAGTAAACATATAAGTTCAATTTCCCTTGCACAAATAATATAGATGAATACAAAGGTCTAACTCATGGGTTGTTTCCAGCCATTCAACTAGGAGTCAAGAGACTTTCAGTTTGTAGTTATTCATAATTGGTAAGCTATCAAGTAAAAAAAAAATACTCTTGCAAAGCCAAACATCTTTAACCTTATCTGGATTTGGCCAAAAATAATAATCTCATAGTTTTATGAATATCTTCTAATACACATCCATTGCTCTAAAAACATGCTTTTAGATTCTTTGGTAACTTTTACTTTTCTTGCAAATCCTATCTTTCTTAAAGACAACCTATCTCACTCTACTCAAGATATTCCAATCATTCTTACTAATACACAACACATTATCTTTGTTAACTTTGAAGAAAGTGAAAAACATTGAGATATAATATAATATCTTCAAATTTAAGAAACTCCTTAATATCTTTCCTCATTTCAAAAAGATGTTCTTTGTAAATGATCTAATCACTTCTGCATTATTAATCTTGGTATTTTACATCATGTCTCTGCATCAAATATTTTTTTAAATTATCTAAATAATCTTAGAACAATTGGATTAAGATATATGTAGTGGTCATATAGGATCTCATTCTCTTGTATCTCATATTGTTTCTTTAGGTTACCAATGGCCTATAATGTCTAGAGACATACATACAATTATTAATATTTTTAGCATGTATCAGTGTTATGCTTCACTCATTTATTTCCATATCAAAAGCTTCATACCTTAGTAATCATTTGAGTATTCTAGAAATGAGGGTTGGATCTTATAGGTTTTTGTAATCCTCCATCTTTTGACAATTATTAACTCATTTTAATAGCTACCAAATATTTCACCAAGTGGTTGAAGCCATTCCTCTAAAGTCTAGCACACTAAAACATATTTCTTATTTCATCCTCAACCATATCATTACCTATTTTGGTATTCCCCTTTACATCATTACCAGTTTTGGTATTCCCCTTTACATCATTACCGATATGATCCTTAGTTCAACAAGAAAGAGGTTGCCAAATTTTGTGATCAATACTAAATCACAAAGATACTATCTCCCTATTACCCAATAAATCTTTAATTTGTCTTTTCAAAATCATGGTTGACAAATCCCAAAGAAATTGGTAAACCCAGTTTGCTCATGCTCTCTAGATTTAAAAAACCATCTTCCATAATTCCATTAGTTGAACTCCATTCTTGTTAACCTATGAATTTGAACCAATGTTTCCAGTCAAACTAGATGTATTCTCTCTTTAGAAAACCTTGAATAATTGGATGACAAATGAAGAGGATGATAAGATGCATTGTGTTAAGGTAAACACACTTGAAGAGAATCAAAAGCAAGTAGCTATCAACATTTAAAATCATTAAGAAGCTATGAAGCATCATCATGACAAGCATATCCAACTTAGAGATATCAAAGAAGGAGATCTTGTCTTGCAGCATTTCCCAAATGTCAATACCACAGTTTTCTCCAAGGTTCATTCATTATCATCAAAAGACTTGAAAATAGAGCATACTATTTAGCAAACTCAAACATGAATCAATATCCAAACGTTATCAACTTTGCATATCTCAAGAAATACTATATTTGATTTTCAATAAAAAAAAGAGGATAAAGGAAAATTTTTTCAAAAATAAATAAATAAAGAGATATATACATTTTTTCTAATCTCTCTCTTCTCGTAGCTATGTTTTTATTATACTACTTTTGATTCTTTGTCCATCCTACTCTTCATCCAATTCTCTCTATCTCTATTCTACTATCATTTCTTTGTAATCCTCTTATATAGTTTCATCTATGTTCCATATTCCTACTTTTTTCATTCTACTAATGTTTCTTCCATAAGCACACTAATCATAAGAATATTTATAACTGATTGACCTTATGTAGAGAGCTATGAGATTCTGTTATTCCTCTCCATATGAGGGTGTGTTGAGATTAAGTGGGATAGGGAGATAATTTATCAAATTCATTAATCAGTGATATCATTAGAGTCTGGGCTCTAGTTGTGTCCCATTTCTATGACATATTAATTCAATGTGATGTATATGTAATGTCCTTTGTATCCTTCCCCACTTTATTGATTTTTTGATTTTGGAATTCCATAATTCATCTCTCCTCCTGCATGTTTCTCTATTCTTCCTTTAATTTCCATTCTTATCTCTTTCTCTTTCTTTCAATAGTTCATTGATAAGAATTAAGCAATTTTGCTCTATTTTGGTAAGGTTGTGTTGAGAGTTTGAATGACAAAAAATAAGAAAATCATTAATGGAATTCTTTCAACCATCTTATATGTAGGATCTAGCCATGTCCCACTTTTGTGGAATAGTATTATCTTCATGATAGTGTATAGGTGATATCTTTTCTTTCCTTGCCCTACTTCTTTTCACCCCTATTGTAGACACATCATTATATCATCATCCTTCTTTGTCTTGATGGATCCTCTTTTGGCAACTTAATAGAATCCATCAAGAGAAGATAATGTTATATCCACCTTTTTGATATTTTAACAAACCAAGCAACTATAAGTGCAATATTATCAAGCTTCCTTAAGCACTAAATATTCATGATTCATTAGAAATCATGGTGATGTTGAAGCTAACTCTAACATCAACATCAACATCACTAGAAAAGACATAATAAAAATTCCCATATCTAGTATCATTTAGGAACCCACAAACCTCCTAACACTTAGTCCTAACCATCATCATAATGGTAGACATCAACTATGATAGTAATGATGGCTCTAGGAGGTTAAAATGAGGGTCAAAAATTCCATTGATGCTTTAGAGACATTGAAGCCTGCATCATTATTAGTTCTCAACATCACTAACAAGAAAATCCTTAATATTTCATTAACTATCCTCATGATGGTAATCATCAATTATAGCATTAATGG
This sequence comes from Gnetum montanum, assembly GCA_015680685.1. Lineage (NCBI taxonomy): Eukaryota > Viridiplantae > Streptophyta > Gnetopsida > Gnetales > Gnetaceae > Gnetum > Gnetum montanum. Next base: position 676,954 of record MNCI01033354.1, read on the forward strand.
TGACTCTAAGAGGTCATTGTCACTAAAGCTCTAATGACATTGACATTGGCATCAACATCAGTGTCCAATATCACTAATAGGAAGACCTTTAAAATTTCAATCTTTGACATCATCTTAGATACTAGTCAACTCTTAGTAGCTTCCTCTAATAATCCCCATGATACCTAACATTAGTTCCAACATCATTAGCTACTATTAAAGCCCAAAATGATGTTCCAAATTTTCACTGACATATTAATGATGTTGATGCCAATGTTAGCATTAGTGCTTCCCTCATCACCATTTTGGAAACTATAAGTTTTCTAAATGTGAACTCCATGTTTGTATTTTCAAATCTCACAAAGTTTTAAAAATCCTAAGGCTATGAATGTTAAAGACCCAAAGATATTTCTTGAATTTTGGAGTAATCAAGAGTGTCAAAGCCAACATTACTAAGTGCTCATTGGCCATCCATAATGTCTCTAATAGTCTATCAGATCTTTCTTGACATCTACAATAACCTTTACAAAGTCCTTCACCTTCTTGATTCTATCACTAACATTCACATTAGTGTCATCACTACTACCCAATTTTACTAACCATATGATGTTTAAAAATGACATTTTTAAGGCTTTGATATAACATTCATTATCTTCACCAAGTTGCTAATCCATCTTACAAGCTATAAGAAATCAAAATTTCTCATTTATGCCTTTTCTTGACCTTTGAATTAAGAACAAAATTTGATTTTAAATATATAAATCTCTTTCATCATTTCATGCATCTTTGCATTATACAAAAACTATTATTTGACCTTCCATGTGAGGTATTATCTATTGTTTAAGTGAATAAAGTATTCTTTATTCTTTGGGAAGGTGAGCCTTAAATCCCTTCCCACACATCATTCACCTACATTGCTTATAAGTCATTATCTCCTTATGCTTTCAGTTATCATTTTCTCATGTGCAAGTTTATCAGCTTTCCTATCATTTATCATCATTCCCTATCATTTCTAGATCATGAGCGATAAGCTAAGTCCATATTCAATTAGCAAAGTATGCACCTTTATTTTATTATCATCAATATATTAAGGGTTATATTGCTTTAAGGATCATTTAAGATCATAAGTTAAACTTTGAAGATTTAAGTCATGGAGGTATTATTACGAGATTGTAGAAGAACAATTTTGCAACAATAAGGGTTGGGTGAGATTTCCTACTCATATCATTGATTAGCCTTCAACCAATTCATTACATTGATTTTTGAAATATCTCTATAAACCTATGGTAAATATTTTTAAGTAGTTGATCATCTATAAATCTCATCTCATCTATCAAAATGTACTTAATGTGCTACACCAATTTCTAAAATCTTATCTTTAGATTAGAAGACATCTACTTAAATTGGTCCATCAATCTCTTTAGATCCAAATGAATTATCATGCCTGTTAGGTTAAAGGTTACTATGCTTTTGATGTTAGATGTAATATAAAATTTTTGCAATGCTTTATTCATAGATGGAAGCTTTTTTATACTCATTATTAGATATGACTTACATGTTCCTGTGGTTACTTACATAATAATTCATATTGGTTGAGACATGTGTTGATGTTGGTGATATTGCCTAAATATTAGGTTATACACTTGTCTCTCCTTCTATCTAAGAACTTCCAACTTAATTTTAACAACAATTGTAATGGGGGCTAGGATTATTGGTTTATCTAATAACTTAACAAAAATGCTATTACTTACTTTGCACTATTGTAGCTTGGATATGTTGCAAATCATTGGTGTTGAAAGTCAATGTATTGCATGCCCATCATCACCTACTAATTGATGGATAGAGTTAATCTTTTAAATAACATGTTACATAACAATACTTCAAAATTCATATTTTTATCCATCCTATTCTATTGCAAGCCTCAATTCCTCCATTATAGCCTCTTTCTTAGCATATCCTAGTCTTTCATCAAAGTATACTAAAAATTAATTGGTCATATTTGCTTGCCTGGATAGCTAATTTTACTCTAACACATCATCACATAGATCAAGCTTGATTTCCACATCACAAAAATACAAGTGTAGAAACAATTGTAACCAATAACAATCTATCCATTTTTCTTTGCCTTATGCAACTAGGATGGAAAACCTTAGGAATAAATGAAAAATTAGTAGAATATTACTTTATTTACATTTATCCTTCACATTTTTTAATGTGCATCTAGGTCTAAGCATAATGAAGTCATGTCAAGTACTCTAATATTAAAGATCATACTATGTACTCTTTTATTGTTATCATCAAGTTACTACCTTCTTCATTGTGTTTTACTTCAATGTCTGAGGTTTACACATTTTGTACACTTGTCTAGACATCTTTATTGGCATGAATTTCCTACTACATATCATCAAATATAGTTTCATCACATGTAAAAGTTCTCCATGGTGCTAATAATCCATTCTGTAATGAATTTCATGAGGAGCTTATTGTATGTTGCAAGCGTAACTTAGTTTCTATCTAAGTTATTGGCTATCTTCTGTAGCATAGTATGAAAGGATTTCAACCTTTACTGTAACTTTTTAGCATCCATTGCTATGTAATAAATTACAACATACCTATTAAGCATAGGTTGCATGTGTATGTTCTACATACTTTCAATACTAAGTGATTATGAGCATTCAGTAGAGGATTTTTCTATTGTGATTCAAATGTCTTCTTGTTATTTTTATGTGTATAGGGTGGAACCATTAGGCTATAACAATCATAAATTATTATACCTAGAAATTGAAATGATACAAGACATACCTCTCAAAGAATCGTAAATTTGATCATTTCAATGTTATGTACTTACACATATCTTAATTGTAAATCCTTCATAAGTAAGCAACCCTTCTACACCTAGCATGTCTTTGGACATAGTTTATTAACTCTTCATTATCATGATTTAAGCTAGTAGCATCAATCATCTCTTTGGATAATATGAATGGATGGATGAAAAACTTTAAATGGTTGACTTGTGAAATAAAATGTTATTAAATGCTAAACTATTGTAAATAAATATGTAGTAATGAACATTCACATATTTTTATAAGCTCTCTAGGGTTATTGAATTAGAGTTTCATGCATGGATTAAGTTATTAAAGAATAACTTAATGCTCTCCACTACAGTAGCATCATTTCAATTAAGGTTATTTCTATTAAGAACACTGGATAACTAAACAAATTCATGCACATATAGTGAACCATGATGTTGCCATTTGTATCTTGCCCAATAGTCCTCCACCTAACATTTGTATTGAAGCACAACCTTAAAATAATGCCTGGTACATTATGTACATGAATTGAACCATGACATGTGGGTGCTCAATTATGTTCCTACTTCTCTACAATATGGGCTTTGCATGATCTTGTAATAACTCATCAAATATTAGCACATCTAGTTCTAGCTAATGCATGTTAGCAACAATGAAGATGAAGAAAATCATGGACATTCTCATCTTTGACACCATGTCAAGTACCTTTGAGTAGCACTTGGCCTAGTAGACACATATACCATGTAAGGTTATTCCAAACTGCATTAATTTGTTTTCCCTATGACTTCAATGGTTCTTGTTCAACTTGCTTGGAAATTCTTCATTGTTAATGGCACTTTGAGCATATTCTTCTACACAAATGTTGCACTATAGTTCTAAGCCTAATGATACATAATCATGTTTTATATGTAATACTTCCACATCTCAATATTAGATGAATATGATAATAAGTAATGTTAAGTTTTTTTCTCGTACATAAGGTCATATCATTACCTAAGAAAAGATGTGCTCCAAACCTAACATCTTCATAACAAATGAGATGACATGCATATTCATGTAGAAATATATATTTTTTCTCTCATGCTATAGAATTTACAAGAACTAGGAAGGAATAGTGTCAAGAATGCCATGTTAAAGAGATCCTAGGTGTTGAGCCCATTCATAGGTGTAAACTTGATTGTAGGTCATTCAAACATCAAGTTGGGCTTGCACTTAGGATGTCAAAGATACTACCTAATACTCTCCAACTACTTTTGCATCTATAAAACTTGAGATGTAACAAAGGATGTATGAACATCTAGATGGTTAACTTCTTCAGGAGCATCTTGATCCAACACTACGAGCTCATGTTCACTAATGATGTACATGGTTTGCATCTTTTCAAATACGTTGACATCACAATTAGCATCTATATCATTGAGTATAGAAGAGTATATCTAATGAGTGATGGAGTATCCAACATCCAACCATACAAGATATGAGTATTCATGCATGATCTTGGTCAAATTCTATAGACAAGGAAAAAGTGATTATGCAAGTAATTGGTTAAAGTTCATGATCATTGTCTTTGCATGTGATCTACTAAATTCAATGTGTATGTTTTAACTAATGATGAGGTATATGATAGATGATGTTGTATTAGCCATATTACTCCTAGCTAACATGAAGTAAAAGTAATAGTTTCTAAATCTAAGTGATAGTAAGCGAATCTAATGTAGCCTATGTGATGAGCAGTCAATCCTAATCTTCCATTCAAACCTTAGACTTCATGTAACTACTATTGGGATTGTCAAGTACCACACTATTGGGCATACAAAGTGATAGTACTACTAGGTTACAAAGTAGCTACACTTAAGTGCTTGAGATCAATCATACTCATTATGCTTAACGACAGGAATAACAATGAAAATGATAAACATTAAACTAAATGAAAGAAGGAACAAAACTAAGTATTTTTGCAATGATGGAAAGTAATCTTGATCTTTATTTCCAATCATGCAATACATTCAAGTACATCACACTTGAATAAAGACTCCATTCAATCACTTAACATCACACTGTAGGCACACACTACTAAGTCTTGAAAGCTAAAATTATGAAAAAAAATTGAAAGAGATTTGCTATTATGTTATCAAAGCTACTATGGATTTTTGCACCTAAGTGTTGTTTTTATAGGCTAGCACGCATCCTGTAATATCGTTTATATGATAATGTATCATGAGATATGATAACACATCCATGACATCATAGATACAATATCATAACTATGATATCATTACTAACAAATTTTTAACTTTATCACACCCTCATGACTGACTGAAAACTTCTCCTTGAGTTAAAAAAATGTGGATAGAGTCCCTTACAAAATTCGGAGATAGATTTACATGACACTAACTACTTTATACATGACTCTTGAGTGTCACAGTGGTGTTTTACAAAAATGACACATTAATGACATGAAACATTTTACAATACAAAAACAAAATTTGGTGAAGCTAGATATAGCCTTATGTTATTCTAGATGGCTATGGCTCTTGCATTGGTTGCTTCCCCTTATCATCAAGCTTTTGAAATCTGTTTCTTTGCCTCATTCTAACAAGTTCTAATTAGCATGCTTCTTTGCATAAGCAACCAAAGGCTTCTTTGCCTCATTCTAACATGTTCTATTCAAAGGCTAAATGTTGTCAGAATGGTGCATACCTCCTTCATGAAGAGGGTTTTGTTTTCTCTTACAAGGTGGATCATATCCTGGTTGACCCTCACCAATTATTTCATTAGCTTGTGGATGATTTCTTCCAAAATATTCTTTTGTTTTTCAGTAATGGTCAATTGCATGTTATCTACAACGATTTGCTTATTTTCTTCTTCTAAGGCAACAAGTGCTTTAGCATGGGCATATGTTTGGGCTTTGGCCACTAAATCATCCCATACTATAATTTATTTTTCATTCTATATCTCTTTTTTATTCTTAAGGAGGCAATTGATCTTCTTAGTTCTGGATTGTACTGGCTATTTTGATGCAATGAACTAAGTTGGATCTCTTCTTTCTAATCTTTGTGCTATGAGCTCTTCTTGTAATCTGTAAAGCTCATTCTCAACATACTCTACCTTGGTTTCAGCCATGATTAGTTTTCCTTTTGTGGTAATCAATTTAGACTATGTTGCAATGACATCACTAGGAATGTTAAAGAGATTTGTCATAACCTCTCCTATTTGCAACAATCTATCTAACACATCTTCATGTTTTGTAGGAGTCATAGAGGTACCAGCTAACATTTGAGCATCTTTGATTCTAGAAATATCAACTAGTGACACAAAAAGTACATTGAATGATTCTTTAATGTGATCTATCATTACTTCTACGATTGTTGTTGCACCATGGTGCTACATGACCACAACTATGGCTCCTTCTATAGATTCAATCACCACTCAAAATGCTACGACATTCCCAAAAATTTGTTGTGACCATTGAGCCTCTCCTCCTAACTCTAATGATATTTATTAATTGGTAGGATTTGTTAAGATAGTTGGCTTGATTGCATCATCAATTACTTTGAATAAATTGGCCTCTTCCTTACTTCCCCAAATGATGGTTTCTACAGTTTGCTAGAAATAACTCATTGAAGGCCTATAATCTTAGGGTAGTGGTGGTGGAACTTGCAATTGCTATTGTTGTTGTTCTGTGGTTTGGATAGTCTCCTTAGTACCTAGTTATTCTTCTATTTGATCCTTTTTGGGAGGCATTGGCTAGATCATTTCAACATAGGAAGCATTTAGTGCCTTCCTTAATGCATCATTTGTATACCCTAGGATGCTAGCTTGTTTGCATAACTTCTAGATAAGGAAAGGAAATGGAAGTGTTAACTTCCTTACCTTCTCATCAAACCACCTTTGGATTTCTATGAAGTAGAGGTGAGCAATGTTTGCATTGAAGTTTCCCATTAATATTGTTCTACCTCTAGCCACATATATAAATATTCGATTCAATCTCTTGGTAGGAAACAAGTGATAAATGCCAATTTTAAAATAGATCTTTTCTTTTGTAGTGAATTCAATGTATTCTTTATTAGCCTTTTCATACACTCATTGCAACCACAACTTCCTAGCATTTTTGTCAAATATTGTTGATATCTATGCCACCTTTTCTTCTTCATTAGGCACATTAAGTACCTCTGTAGTTACCTTAACTTAGTAAGACATGGAGATCCCTTCAATTTTTACAATAGCATTTGCTTCTCAATTTTGCCAAAACTATAATGTTTCTCCTAAATACCACTCCCCATTTGCTATCAAAGGAGGCCACAGAGGAGATGATTGAATTTGGGCCTTAACACCTTCTAAAGAAAATTTCAAAAATGGACCAAAGTTAAGTTTCATAATTACTGTCAACATGATGGATTTTTCTTGAATAGCCTAAAGGCATTTAGGTGACAATGTGAGTTGTTGTCCCTATATGGGCTCTTGTGGAATGTATGCTTTTGCTTGAGTAGGTTGCCCCATGGTAGGAGTCTATTGATGAATATTAAAGGCTTGTGCCTCCTGCTCTCCTTCTGCTTGTGGATTTTGCTTGCTCACTTGTCCTCTTCCACTGCCTCATGATCTTTTGCTTGTAGGTCATGGAAGTTCTCCTTGTGCTCCTTTTTTTGGAGCCATCTACAATCAATCAAGGGTTTGGAATTACTAGAATATCCTCATAAATGAGAAACAATTTGGTACCTTACTCATACCCTTAGTTATATTAAGTTCTTAGTTTATTATGATTGCAAAGTTACAATTTTTTTTAAGAACAACCCTATTAGTACTTTTCTATGGTGTAAAATGAGTGGTATGATTAATTAGAAGTCTTCTTAAAGTTGTTTTGGCCTTAACATAAGTGATTTACTTTAAAAAATTCTTAATATGTCCCATTAAACTTACCCTTATAATAACTTCTAGTCGTTATCAATTTTCAAAAAAATAACTCAAATTTTCCATACTAACACCCCCCCCCCCCCNNNNACTAAGATGATCACTTCGAGATCACGTAGATTTGAAAATCATGAAAATCAGAGTATAGGCACTAGAAGATGAGGTGTCAGAGCATTGAGTGGCAAAGAAAAATCAACAAAAACTCTCCTTTTATGAAAATCAAAAATGAATTTTTTTTCTAACTCCCCCACATTATATATAGTATTTATATGTGCGATATCATAAATACAACATCGCAAATGTGATATTGTAAATGCCTATGATATCATAGCTACAATATCACCTTAGAAAAAAATCAAATTTTCTTAAGGTTTTTTAGGGGAAAATTGAGTTCCATTAGATGGCCGAAAGATATAAATCATGTTAAAAGGGTCCTAAAATGGAGATGATGCTTCAAGTGTGAAAAATAAGCATTAAAAGTCTATGATTAAGCAATCTTGAGCTATGAAAGTGTATGAGGTGTTGATGGAATGAATGAGATAGACAATGGTGTTGTGTCATTAGAATGGATAGCGTGAATGATATGGAAAGTGTTTATTGTCATTTATTAGAATTGGAAGGCTCAAGATGATGTGGAATTTCTTGGTAGGTATAATATACAATAGTTATACAAGTGGGTCCTCCACAAAGCAGCCTCCAGCCCTTAATGCCCTTGTATAACCACACCTAAAAGTGTCCTTAAGCACTTAAGGAGTTAAATGTAATGCATACCTTTTTAGCAAGACACACATGTTAGTACCACCAAATTGGGAAAATAAATCTATGCTATACAAAATCATAAGTTATGACTGTTCAAAAAGAGAGATGAGATAGACTTAGAAGGAATTGCAAAATTTGAGATGTGAGGTGTCTTACCATAAGAATAATGAATTCTTGTATTTTATTAGTGNTTTTATTATTTAACTATGTCAACCTTTTAAGGTAGCACCTATTTAACTCTTAGTTCCATTTTTTGTTAGATCTTCAAGGATATAATAAACCTTAGTAACATGATAGAATTCATAATAATAATCCAAAAAGAATCCACAAGTCCCCTTGATGTCACACCCTTTTCATTTCCCCTTGGTTCTTCACTCTTCAATCCAAGCATAATGATCACAGGTTTATTCTTAGCTTTTATGATGGAAAAGAATGTCATTATGGGCATGGTAAGAACCTCTTATTAATGGAATGGATGGATGGATAATTTGGGCTCACTGTACAAATAATCAATCTCTTATTGATATCATAGAGAAATCTTCACCTTATTGGACTACATCTTCCTTTATTTGAATGTATTTTATTAACAATCAAAATTATTTACAAAGTTTTCAATAAATATTTTGTAGTATCTTATGGCCCAAAAATGATCTTACATGTTTTACTATTTATAGTTATTGAGTGATGTTTTGGATGACTTTGATTTTTTTGAGATCTACCTCTATATCCTTCTGGAAGATTTTATGTCCTAGCTCTATGCCTTCATGGACCATAAGATGACTCTTTTGTCAATTGAGCTTTAGATTAGTTTCAACACATCATTTAAGTACCTACTCTAGTTGATCCATTGCTTGTTTGAAATCTAGCCATGTGGAGAAATCATCCATAAAAACTTCAATACCATTGCCTAATTATTTCTAGAAGATACTTAAGACTATTCTTTGGAAGGTTGTTGGTGCATTGCAAAGACCAAAAGACATTTTTCTATAAGTAAATGTTCCCCATGGGCTAGCGAGCATGGTATTTTCTTGGTCTTCAGGTGCAATGCAGATTTGATTGTATCTACTGTACCCATCCAAAAAATTGTAATATTCATATCCTAAAATTATATCAAGGACCTAATCAACAAATGGAAATGAGAAATGATCCTTAAATGTGGTTGAATTCAATAGCCAGAAGTCAATGTAGATGCACGATTTACTACAATTCTTTGGAACTATCACCAAAGGACTTACCCATTTACTATCTACAACTGGATAAATAAGTTCTACCTTCAATAGCTTTTCTAATTCTTGCTTGATTACCTCGAGTTTAGGATTAATCCTTTTTTTATGTTGGTGTTTTGGTTTGACTGTAGGAATAGTGTAGATCCGATGTTGACAAATTTGTAGATCAATTCTTGTGATCCCATCATAAGACCATGCAAACATTGTAGGCCATTTATTGAGCACTTCCAGTAGTTTCCATTTTTTCTCTTTGTCTAAGTTGGCATTGATACTTACAGGCTTCTTACTATTTAGAAATGCATATTCTAACATTGCCAGTACAGCCTTCAATTCTACTAGTTTTGGTTACATTATGTCTAGGATTTTCAAGGGTCTCTAGTCTATTTCTTTCTCCTAATTGTTCTAAGGATAAAAGTGTCTTTTCCTTAGCTATTCCAACTTCTCTATTTTTGCAACATAGGTATTGATGATCTATTCTTCTGGTTCCATGTTGATAAATCCAAATTTTTTACAATAACAATATCATAGTTACAATATCATATCTCATGATACGTTACCATATAAATAATAATATGGGGTGCATGCTAGGCTATAAGAGTAACGCTTACACACACAGATTCGTAGGAGACTTGATAACATAGTAGAAAAAATCTTTTGGTTTTCTTCGTTATTTTAGCTTTCAGTACTTAATAGTGTGTGCTCATAGTGTGATGTTAAGTGATTGAACAAATTCTTTATTTGAGTGTGATGTACTTGGATGCATTGCATGATTGGAAATAAAGATCAAGATTACTTTCCATCATTTAGTTTATTGTTTACTATTTTCATAGTTACTGATTTACTTTTAATGCACTTACTATTCTTGTCATTAAGCAGAATGAGTATGACTAATTTTGAGCACTTAAGTGTAGCTACTTGGTAACCTAGTAGTACTATCATTTGGTACATCTAGTAGTGTGGTACTTGGCAATTCCAATAGTAGTTACATAAAGTCCAAGGTGTGAATGGAAGATCAAGACCAGCTATTGATTGCATAGGCTAGACTAGATTTATTTATTATTACTTTAATTTAAAAACTATTAATTTTACTTCATGTTAGCGAGGAGCACTATGTCCCATACAACATCATCTATCATATGCCTCCTTATGAGTTAAACCATACACATTGAATTTACTAGCTTACGTGGGAAGACAACATTCGCAAACTCTAACCAATTACTTGCATAATCACGTTGCGTTGCCTATGAAATTCAATCGAGATCATGCATGAACACTTGTATCTCATATGGTTGGATGTTGGATACTCCACCATCAGCATTGGCACTATTACTAGGGACAAGTAAATGTTATGCTAACTAATTGATTTTCCAAAGTTCATTGTATCTAAAACTTAAAGTCAAATCTAACAACCATAATTAAAGCACACCTTTAACTCAAACCATCTAAGAACTATACCATGGCTTCACATAATGATCAACCATCACTTGCCAAGGAGACAAGAAGAAGCAATGATAGAATTGTTGATGAAGAAGAATGGGGGATGCCAATGTATACATGAATCACTTATGCTTATACTAATCCATACAATCAAGACTTTACTTTCATCTTCCATCAAGACAACCAAATGAGGTGGAGAGACATACAATGCAACATAATCTTGCCTCTAGAACATGCAACATTGAACATGTTACAAATTTCTCTATAGGGAATGCGTGTGGACTAGATCTAGGAAGGGTATCATGTAACTCAACACATGACTAGATCCTATGAATCCACCAATGAGCAAATGAGAAGAGATGTTGTCATGGAAATCAAACATATACATAGCAAAGGAAAGTAGACTAACACTTTTTTTGTCATAGAAGAACTTGATGCTCATCAATTCATTTTAGAACAACTCCACCAAAACCATGAGAAGTCCTCAAAGATACTGGTCATCAGACTAGAGGAACCTATCAAAGCCCAACTTCATTCTACTTTGGTAAAGACACAAAAGAGGAAGGATACTAAGTTAAGATACAAGTGGGACTCTAGGCCAAGGGATATTACTAAATCTTACATGAAGACATATAAGAGTCACAAAAAGAGAACCAACTAGCACTGTTCTCCTGCCACCTCGTTTGCCTCATCATAATTGTCAAGGAACTTTGATAAGAAAAGACACAAGTACAAGGACACTGATAGAGAAGAAAGGAAAACTCATGGGCATCATGATAGATATTCTAAATACTATGATTCAAAAGATGAAGAGTGTGAACAAAGAAGAAGAAGAGACATAAGAGAGGCATGAACATATAAGAGGTCACTACTACAATAAAGCATACAAACATGATCATGATAATGAACCCCTTATGACAACCCAAAGCATGATCAATATTTAGAAAGTTGTCTACATATCAACTAGGCACATGAGAGATAGCTAAATCAAATGGCTAGATATGAATAACATGCCAATATTTGAAGGTGGTTACAATGTTGATCCCTAGCATCACCTTCAAGTATTCCATGATGCTTATGCCCTTCAAAACATAGAGAGTGATAGGCAAAAATTGAAGTTGTTTCATAGAACAATTGTGAAGGATGCAGAAGCTAATATAGGTCACTAGAACCTATATCCATTAGACACTGGAGTGCCATGCTTTAAATCCTTAATGATAAATATCAAACCTATTCAAAAGTGTTAAATCTAAGAAAAAAAATCTAGAACTAGAAACAAGGGACTCACAAAACCCTTGATGCAGCAATAGGAAGATATTATTCATTGTTACATAGGTGCCTAGGGCATAAATTTTCATCAAAGAAAACGTTGAGGCACATCATAAATGGGCTAAGAAGTAAAACCAAAGAGACCCTTAAGATTTACACCTAGGAAAGATTATCAGAATTAATGATCCATCATATTCAAAGACTAATCGATCAAGTGGCAAAAGAAGAAGGTAAACTCAAAAAAATAAAATCAATTGAAGAGTACAATAGGGATCCATAAATAAGAAAGAGAAATGCATAGGTGTGTGATACCCAAGAGGAAGAAACCTTGGACAATGCTATTCAAAAATAGATGCTACCAACCAAAAAATATATTACTGATGTAACAGCATAGGTAGGAAAAATGTGGGATTCGATTGATGAAAGGTGTACAACAACGCTAAAGATTATGGAGGAAAGAGTAGAGTAAGCCTTCATAAGAGGCAAAGATAAAAGAAAGAAGAGAGAACTTGGAAGCAAAGGTAAAGTTACTTCAGTAGCTAAGGTCTCAAATACTAGCTCTATAGATGATGAAGGTTACACTATGCATCAATATGAACATCTTGAAGGATGTTGTCTGATTGTGATACATCTACAAGAAACAAGGGCATATGCACTTAACCCCAAATTTGTTCAAAAACAAATGCCTAAATGGTTACCTTATCCTTAAGGTAACTACAGATAGCAACCTCAACTAATGTACTATCCTAGTGGAGCCTTACCACAACCATAGGATCAATACCATCAACAATGGCAATAGTCTCAAGTGTGGGTCATGCCACCACCTCACCAGTAGTATCCATATCAGCAATTTGACCCATATGGATACTATGTTTAACAACTTGTCCTACCAACAAATTCTTTCATTCAGACTCTGTAGTATTATCCACTAGAATACCATCGATTGATCTCACAAAGGATTAATTCAGATTCATACATGCATCCACAAGTAGCTAATCTTTCAAATCCCAATCCAAATGCTTTACCACCAAGGCCACCACCAACAATGTTAGGAGAGTTGCCATCACAACCACAATAGAAGAGAGGTACAAAGGTAGAAAATATATAACTAGATGATCTCACTAGCAATGCTAAGGACCAAATAAAGAAATGTCCTTTCTTTAGGACAAGTCTAGAGAAGGATAGTAGAATTAGAACTTCATCAAGACCATCTTCTCTTGAAACAAATCTTCTCACTGTTAACAAGCTTCCACTTTCATCCAGTCCAAATATTCAGACTATCATGCTTATTGAAATCATCACTAACTAGATCAAGGTAGGACCACTTCCTAATAAGAGAATTGATCCAAGAATTCCTTTGATTTATCTGTGAATAACTAGGAATTTACCATGAAAATTTCTATTAGACTCAAGTTCCAGGGTGAATTTGATTTCCTACAAAACATATCAAGCATGGAACCTACCACCATGGAAAAAATGTAATATCAGGTTGAAGTTTGTAGATTAGTTTGTAATCACTCCTTTGGAGTAAATAGACAATGTAGTGACCACTATCAATGGGTGGTCATATCCAACAAACTTTTTGATTATCAATGTAAAAGATGCTAATAGGAAATTTTCAATAATCATGGGGAGGACATGGCTTAGCACAATCAATGTTAAGATAAGTATGAGAGATTTTTCAATTGAGATTTCTAAAAGAAGACACGCATGGAGCCATACACACATAGTGAATTCCATGCATAACTACTACAAGTAAAGGGTGCAATAGTGGCCAACCCCTTAGAACATTAACATAGCTATCATTCCAGTCCACAACAATAATAGTAAATCACTAGTGTATGAAACCAAAAGAGTAGAGGCCACAAAATCAAAAGATACCCCATGGACACTAACTAAGAACCTTAATTTATCTAATACATTCATGGAAACATCTGAAACACTTACTAATTTCCAAACTAGGAAAATGGCTCCAATTGAAAGCCTAAAAAAATAATTAACTCATAATCATACAATAAAAGAGAAAGAGAGAACAATGATTTAGACAATCATAACTCCACTACTATCAAAATTACATAGGATAATGATAGAAAAGTTACATCACTAAAGATGGTAGGTGAACCACCTACAATGTATGACCCAGGAGATTTAGGAAGCATTGTCCAAACACTTGCCCATGAGATCAATTGTGGGGAAGATACTTTACTTTGACTTCAAAATTAATAAGTGAATTTTCTAACTTTTTTTTTTTACAATTCTTTCCATCTTTTTACATTCTTTGACATTTCCTTATTCCTTTATACTTTTCCATTTCTTCAATTTTTCATTTTCTTTTACATTTTTCATTCTTTTAACATTTTTCATTCTTTATACATTTTCATAATTCTTTTTATCTATTCCATTTCCTTCATACTTTTTTGAAACCCTTTGTAAATAATTTTGATTTTTAATAAAATACATTCAAATGAAGGCAAGATGTAGCCCAACAAAGTGAAGATTTTTCTATGTTATCAAGTCATAAGAGACTGATTATTTGCATAGTGAGCCCACATCATGTCAACAATAATTGTGGAACTTAACTTTGGTCCATTTTTGGAATTTTCTCTAGAAGGTGTTAAGGCCCAACTTTAGTCATCTCCTTTGTGGCCTCCTCTGACAACAAATGCAAAGTGGTATTTAGGAGAAACACTCCAATTTTGATAGAATGAAGAAGCAGATGCTATAGTAAAAATTGAAGGCATCTTAGGGTCAAACTTAGTTAAGGCAATTATGGAGGTACTAAATGTCCCAAGGAAGGAGAAAAAGTGGTACCGATATCAACAAGATCTAACACAAACACTAGGAAGCTATGGTTGCAGTGGGCGTATGGCAAGGACAATAAAGGATACAGTGAACTAACTATAGAAGAAAAGATTTATTTTAAAATTATTACTTATCACTTGTTTCCTACCAAGAGATTAAACTGACTCTCTACATATGTGGCTAAAGGTAGCATAATATTAATGAGAAACTTCAATGTAAACATCGCACACCTCTACTTCATAGAAATCCAAAGGCAGTTCGAGGAGAAGAAGGTAGGGAAGTTAACACTTCCATTCCCTTGCCTTATCTGGAAGTTATGCAAACAAGCTAGCATCCTTGCGTATACAAATGATGCATTAAGAAAGGCACAAGATGTTTCCTATGCCAATATGCTCAAGCTAATGCCTCGCAAAGAGGACCAAATAGAAGAACAACCAAGCACTAAGGAGACTACCTAAACCATAGAACAACAATAGCAGCAACTGCAAGTTTCACCATCACTGCTGCAAGATTATAGGCCTTCAATTAGTCATTTGTAGCAAATTGCAAAAACCATCAATTGGGGAAGTAGAGATGAGGCCAATTTATTCAAAGTAATTGATGATGTAGTCAAGCCAACCATCTCAGCAAATCTTGCTAGTGGACAAATATCATTAGAGTTAGGAGGAGAGGCCCAATGGTCACAACAAATTTCCAAGAATAGTGCATCATTCTGGATGATGCTTGAATCTAGAGAAGGAGCCACGGTGGTGGTCATGCAGCACCATGATGCAATGAGAGTCTTAGAAGTAATCAAAAATTACATTAAAGAATCTTTCAATGTACCTATTGTGCTGCTAGCTAACATTTCTAGAACAAAAGATGCTTAAATGTTAGTTGGTACCTCTATAACTCTTTCAGAACATGAAGATGTGTTAGATAGACTATTGCAGATAGGACAAGTTATGAAAAATCTCTTCAACATTCCTAGTGATGTTACTACAACATAATTCAAATTGATTACCACCAATGGAAAATTGATCATGACAAAAACCAGTACATAACATGCTGAGAATAATATTTGTAGATTATAAGAAGAGCTCATAGCCCTAAGAGCAAAATAAAGAGATCCAACTTAGTTCATTGCACTAGAATAGATAGCATAATTCAAAACTAAGCAGATCAATTACCTCCTTGAGAACAATAAAAACATGAAGAATGAGAAAGAAACAATAGTATGGGATACTTTAGTAGCCAAAGCTCAAACATATGCCCATGCTAAAGCACTTGCTTCCTTACAAGACGAAAATAAAAAACACATTGCTAAGAACATGTGGTTGATCATTGTTGAAAAATAGAAAATAATTTTGAAAGACAACATCCACTAGCTGAGGGAATAGGTGGTGAGGGTCAACTAGGATATGAGCCACCTTGTAAGAGAAAACAAAACACTCTTCATGGAGGAGGTACATGCATTCATTAGAAGTCAACCATCAAAATTAGCACATGGTAAAATGAGGTGAGGAAGCATGAATGGCTCAAGGAACACTTCCAAGATCAAGTGGGAATGTATAAACAAATAAATGAGAAAGAGATCCAGATGGTGAAGGCCAACATTAATTCCATGTTAACACAAAATCTAGAATGGCAACCCATCTTGGATTGCATGGACCACACCTATAAAGCAAAAGTGTAAAATAAAGACCTATAGATTAAAGACTTAAAAAATACATTGGGTTAGCAAACCTCCATTATGCTAATATGGCCATGTTGAAAGTAGGTAGGCCTAGAAGTGAGCTTGAACAATAAGTAGCAGCCACGTACACCTTATACAAGAAGGAGTTTGTAGATCACAAGGATGCTTTATAGAAACTTCAAGTAGCAAACTCAGAGCTAGAGATAGTTAAGGTTGGCTACCATGGGCAAAATGATGTAGCAGTGAACCTAGCCAAAATATTAATAGATTACCATGAATTAAGAAAAAAGGCTAGAGCTTTTGAAGAAGAAAGACAACATTTTGTAGCATGGTATGTTAAAGTTAATCAAATTTTTCTATAAGTACCATATCCATGGAACATGCTAACCTTATCAAACATTGGTTTATCAGCATGGATTGTTTACAAACCAAGAATGGAAGAGGATAAATTGTAGGTATTCCTAAAACACTATCAATTTTAGAAGCCTGATGACAAGGAGAAGAAACCAATGGAAGAGCCACCACTACTTGGAACAACCTAAGGCTACATCCAACTTCATTAAATTTAGTTTTTATATTGTAAATTTTGTCATGTCACAAATGTGTCATTTTTATAAAACACTATTATGGAACTTAAGAATCATGTATTAAGTAGTTTATGTCATGTAAATCTACCTCCCAATTTTGTAAGGGACTCTATCCCCATTTTGTAACTCGATGACAAGTTTTCGATTAGTCATGGGGGTATGATAAATCCAATTTTTTTGCAATAACGATATCGTATCTACCATGTCATAGATATGTTATCATATAAACAATATCATGAGATGTGTGCCAACCTATAAAAGCAACACTTAGATGCATGGATCCATAGTAGATTTGATAGCATAATAGCAAAACTCTTTCAGTTTGTTTTGGTGATTTTAGCTTTCAGAACCTAGTAGTATGTGCCTACAGTGTGATGTTAAGTGATTGGATGGAATCTTTATTTGACTATGATGTACTTAGACACATTGCATGATCAGAAATAAAGATTGAAATTACTTTCCATCATTGCAATAACACTTAGTTTTATTTCTACTTTCATTTAGTTTAATGTTTAGTATTTTCATTGTTATTGATTTACTTTCAATGCACTTTACTATTCCTATCATTAAGCAGAATGAGTATGACTAATCTTGAGCACTTAAGTGTAGCTACTTGGTATTCCAGTAGTACTATCGCATGGTACACACAATAGTGTGGTACTTTGTAATTCCAATAGTAGTTACATAAATTCCAAGGTGTGAATGGAAGATTAAGATTGACTACTAATCACATAGGCTAGACTAGATTTGTTTACTGTTACTTAGAGTTAGATACTATTACTTTTACTTCATGTTAGCTAGGAGTACTATGGCCCATACAACATCATCTATCATATGCCTCATCATGAGTTAAACCATATGCATTGAATTTAATAGCTCACATGGGAAGCCAACAATCACAAAATCTAACCAATTGCTTACATAATCACATTGCCTTATCTACAAAGTTTGACTGAGATCATGCATGAACACTTGTATCTCGTATGGTAGAGTGTTGGATACTCCATTGCTCATCACATGTACTTATTAAATTGAGTTTCTTCACTATTAATAAGCTAGTGGGTGCCCTCTTGTTGGGTGGATGTTTCATATAGGAAATTTTGCACACATCATGTTTCTCCACATTGATTGCATGTCATAGTCTCTCTTTTCTAATAGCCTAAATTCTTTGCATAAAATTGGACCCTTGATCATTGTATGTGATACATGGAACCCTTCGTCTGTGTAGGATTTCAACTTCATCTTCCTTGGAAATTTTCAAGGACAAATCATGAATTCCAAGCTTAGCATCCATGATGCTAAGCCAAGATCTTCCCATGATAATTGGAAATTCTCCCTTATTTTTCCCCATGTGAATAATTAGAAAATCAATAGGATACAACCAACCACTGATAGTAGTAATCACATCATCCACCTATCCAAGTGTAATTGTGATTGATTGGCTTGCAAGCTCTAAACAGATGTTACTTTTCTTTAGTGGTGGTAGGTTTCAAGCTTGGTACATGTCTTGAGATATCAAATTTACTCTAGACTCAAAATCTAATAGAGCTTTCTGTGATTTTATCTTGCTATTTGGAGATAAATCAAGGGACTTCCTAGATCAATTCTTTTTTGTGAAAGAGGCCCTACCTTCATCTAATGGATTACTATTTATGTCATAATGTTAATTATGACATTTGAACCTGATAAAGTTAGAATCTTACTACATTGAAAAGGGCTTGATGTGGTTGGGATGGAATTAGACATGTTCCCCATCTACTGAGTCTTTTTTGGACTTGTTCTAAAAAATGGTCATTTCTTAGGTTGAGACTCATAAGTAACCTTACCCTCATGCATATTAAATGTCCTTGTAGCATTCTTTGGTTGGGGTTGTGATGGCAAATCCCCCTACATGACAAGAGGTGGTGTTGGTGGCATAGGATTTGAGCTTTAACTAGCAGGTCCAGCTATTAATGGATGCACATATAAGTTGGGATCAATCCTTGGTGGAATTGATCTATGATATTTTGCTAAATAGTACTATGGGGCCTGAGCAACAACAAGATCAAGTGATACTGGATGCTAGATGAAATATCCATACAAATCTGGCTATTAGTATGGATATTACTGGTGGGATGGTAGTGTAGCCCATGACTAAGGTTGTTGCCACTACTAATAATAGTGCTCCTATGGCTGTGGCAAAGCTTCACTAGGATAGTACATTGGTTGAAGGTTTTGTTGATAGTTACCTTAAGGATAAGGTAACCATTTGGGCATTTTTCTTTTAACAAATATGGGATTAAGTGTGTATGCGCTTGTTTCTTGCAGATGTGTCATGATCAGAGAACATCCCTTAGGGTGTTTGTACTTGCACATGGTGCAACCTTCATCATCTATAGAGCTGGCATCTAAGACCTTAGCTATTGAAGTAGCTTTTCCTTTGCATCCAAGTTCTCTCTTGTTTCATTTGTCTTTGCCTCTTGTAAAGGCTTGCTCTACTCTTTCCTCCACAATCTTTAACACTGTGGTACATCTTCCATCAACTAAATTCCACATTTTTGCTACTTGTGCTGCTACATCAGCAATATATTTTTGGATCAGTAGCATCTCTTTTCGAATTACCTGGTCTAAGGTTTCTTCCTCTTAGATATCACACACTCATACATCCCTTTTTTTTATCGATGGATCTTTGTTGTACTCTTTAGTTGACTCTCTTTCTCACATCTCACCTTCCTCTTTTGCCACTTTCTTGATTGGTCATTGAATATGATGGGTAATCAGTTTTGATAATCTCCCTTGGGTGTAAACCCCAAGAGTTTCTTTGGTTTTACTTCTTAGCCCATTTACAATGTGCCTAAGCTATTCCTTTTGTGAAACTCAATGGCTTGGGCATCTATGTAATAGTGAATAATATCTACCCATTGTTGCATCAAGGGTCTTGTAAGTCCATTGTTCCCATCCCTGGATTTTTTTGTGCAAGTTTGACACTCATGAATAGGTCTAGTATTTGTCATTAAATATTTTGAGCATTGTACTCCAACATCTAATGAATTCAAATTGCAATGACCTATACTAGCTCTCCGCTTCCTTTACAAGTGTTCTAGGAAAAAGTTTTGATTTCTTCCAATCACTCTCTATGTTTTGAAGGACACAGGAAACATGAAATGCTTGAAGGTGATGTTGGGGATCAGGGTTATAACCACCTTCAAATCGTGGCATATTGTTCACATCTAGTCATTTGATTCAACTATCTCTCACATGCCTGGTTGGTGTGTAGATAGCTTCCTAAATATTTATCATACTTTGAGTTGTCATTAGGGATTCATCATCATGATTAGGTTTGTGTTCTCTATTGTAGTGGTGACCCCTTCTATGCTCATGCCTCTCTTGATCCTCTCTTTTGTCTCTTCTTCTTCTTCATTCATGATCTTCATCTTTTGAATTAGAATACCTTGAATATCTATCATGATGGCCATGAGTTTTTTTTCATTTCCTATTAGATTCCCTCTACTTATGTCTTCTCCTATTAGAGTCCTTTGATGATTGTGATGAGGTAGACAAGGTGACAAGAGAACAATGCCAGCTGATTCTTTTTTCATGACTCTTATATGTCTCTCTATAAGACTTAGTAGGATTCCTTGGCCTAGAGCCCCACTTGTATCTTGAGACAATAGCCTTCCTCTTATGTGTCTCTACCAAGGTAGAATGAAGTTGGACTTTGATAGGTTCCTCTAGTTTGATGATAGGTGTATTTGAAGGCTCCTCATGGTTTTGGTGGAGTTGTTCTAAAATGAATTGCTTAGCATCAAGTTCTTCTATGACAATAGAAGTGTTAGTCTACTTCCCTTTGTTGTGTATATGCTTGATCTCCATGGAAACATCTCTTCTCATCTACTTCTTTGTGGGTTCATAGGGTTTTGGTCATATGTTGAGTCACATGATACCCTTCCTATATTTGGTCCAAATGCATTCCCTTTAAAGCAGTTTGTAGCATGTTTACTGCTGCACATTCTTGAGGTAGGATTACGTTACCTTATATTTCTCTCCACCTAATTTTTTTTCTTGATGAAAGATGAAAGTAAAGTCTAGATGGTACAGATCAATGTGAGCATAAGTGATTTGTGTCTGCATTAACATCCCTCATTTGTCTTTATCAACAATTCTATCACGGCTTCTTCTTATCTCCTTGGCAAGTGACGGTTGATCATTATGTGAAGCCATATTATAGTTTTAGATGGTTTATGTTAAAAGTTTACTTTACTTATAGTTATTATATTTGACTTTAAGTTTCAGATACAATGAACTTTGAAAAATCAATTACTTAGAATAACATTTACTTGTCCCTGGCAATGACACCAATGATGAGTAGTGGAGTATCCAACACCTAACCATATGAGATACGAGTGTTCACGCACAATCCTAGTCAAATTCCATAGAGAAGAGAATGTGATTATGTAAGTAATTAGTTAGAGTTTGCGATCGTTGTCTTCCCATGTGAGCTAGTAAATTCAATGTGTGGTTTAACTCACAATGAGGCATATGATAGATGATGTTGTATTGGCCATATTGCTTTTATCTAAAAAGAAGTAAAAGTAATAGTTTCTAAATCTAAGTGACAGTAAATGAAACTAATCTAGCCTATGCAATGAGCAACTGATCTTGATCTTTCATTCACACCTTGGACTTCATGTAAGTATTACTAGGATTACCAAGTACCATGCTACTAGGCATACCAAGTGATAGTACCACTAGGTTACCAAGTAGCTATACTTAAGTGCTCAAGATCAGTCATACTCATTTCACGTAACAACATGAATAGTAAAGTTCATTGAAAGTAAATTAGTAACTATGAAAAAAATAAACATTAAACTAAATGAAAGAAAAAATAAAACTAAGTGTTTCTGTAATGATGGAAAGTAATCTTGATCTTTATTTTCAATCATGCAATGTGTCCAAGTACATCACACTTGAATAAAGACTCCATTCAATCACTTAACATCACATTGCGGGCACACACTACTAAGTACTAAAAGCTAAAATTATAAAAATAAATTGAAAGAGTTTTTCTACTATGTTATCAAATCTATTGTAGATCCATGCACCTAAGTGTTCCTTTTATAAGCTAGCATGCACCTTGCGATATCATTTATACAATAACATATCATGAGATATGATAATTGATGAGTCATGAATTTGCTGGATGGGATATTGCAGCCGTGATATCACAACCCTGATATCATAGCTGTGATATCACAACCCTATTATATCAGTTGCCATGATATCGCATGGGTCGCGATATCACGTACGTGATATCACATCCCCCGCGATATCGTGTCTTCCCTGCAATATCACGTACGTGATATCGCAGTGCACCGCAATGTCTATAAATAAGATGCGGCATTCCCAGTTTTGGGCATCCCAGTTAGATTATAGTGAAACTCTGGCAATTTGATTCCTCCAAAGTTAGTTTATTTTTTTCTGGTGTATGCCCGCAGTGTGGTGAATGTAATTGTATGATGTCTTTATTCGAGTGTGACGTACTTGGACACGCACATGACCAGCAATAAAGATCGAGATTACTTCATCATTGCAGCATTCACTTATTTATTTTTTTGTTATTTCTTTGATGTTATTTACTATTTTCTCTCTCACCCTTAAACTCCTAGAAGCGGAACAAGTATGACTTGATTACAAGCATTTAAGTGTAACTACTTGGTAGCCCAGTGGCGTTGCTAGGATCTGCGCTTGGTGATCCCAGTGGCATATTTGGGATCTATGCTTGGTAATCCTAGTGGCGTACCTAGGATCTGTGCTTGGTAGTCCCAGTGGTCATCGTGCACGAAGTCCAAGATGTGTACGGTTGATCAAGGAATCGGTTGCTCGTCGCACTTAGGCTAGATTAGATTCTCTTACCCTTTCTCTCCTAGCTTAGCTTAGTTAATATCATTTTCCACTACCTTCAGGAGTAGCATTAGAATTAGGAACACATCATACACCTCATCTAGACTAAACCATACGTGACATATCTAATAACTAGTCCAAGTGGGAAGACAACGAACTGCAACCTAAGGATAACTATCTAGGTGCCACAACTAGTCCATCTGTAGAGTTTGACCAGATCATGCGTGCTATGCTCATTTCATATGGTTGAGTGTAGGGGTATCTCTCCACTCATCAATAATGTATCTACGACATCACAGATACGATATCGTTACTAAAATTTTTTTGACTTTATTAATATGTACACATCTTGGTAGGTTATATTATGGGAAAATTTGCAATACAAAGCCATGTAGATACATCTTCTATTAATAACAAAGTTGTACTAGGTGCTCATTTAGTCCTCTTTCCAAGGGATGAATACTAGTAGATTACAAATTCTCTACGATAGAAACTTTGTTATCTTCTTCATTTCTTGTGGAAAGTAGATTGTATGTATGATATAGTGGGTTTTCCCACTAGTGACATGTGATCTATAGTAGTTACTTGATCTTTGAGATCAACATCTTTTTCACTCATGTTAGGGATACCAATAAGGGAACCCCTACACCTAGATCTATTTTATTTTTAGCATTGAATCTTCAAACCTCTCTCTTACAAATGTGAAAACCACATGGTGTATCGTGAGAATTCCCGTGCAAGTAATTACCAATGTTAGATTTATGATGGATTCACTATAATCTTGAACATCTAAAATTATCAATTTTTTTCTTAATGGTGTTAATCACATTGTGAATGTCTATTAGAGACTTTAAGTAATCTATGTAATTAACCAGTTATAGCTCAATATCATTGTTGTAGGTATTATTATTGTTATTATCGATTGATGTTAATGCTTATTGTATACAATATCATCTAACTTGTTGGATTGCTTCTTTTCTATAATAATTGAGTAATCCCAGCAACATAATTCTTATTTTCTAGTAAGCTCACTACCTTATTGCCAAAGCTAAATTAGTTCCTAGGGAATTTGATGATTCATTACATTGCTTCCTTCTTAGTTCCTTTTTCTTTTCAACCTCTTATCTTCAAAATTCCTTGATGTTGAGCTCTTCAATTCTTCTATATTGATACAATTAATATCAAGTCATCGGTTATTGTACTTCAATGTTGAGACTAAGATTGAATGTAGTCATAGACATTGAAGGTGTAGATAATCATAACATCCTTAAACTAATTATGCATATAAACTATAAAATGAAAACATCAAATGTGGTGGCATATAAGTGATTATCAATTTAAAAATAAGATTATAAGAATTAGTGATAACTAACAAATGGTTGTAACACAAAATATTATTTGTTCTAATTATAAACAAATGTTCCTAGTACATGCTAATTAAACAATGTACACTAAGATCAATGTTTTTTTGGAATTTACAAATATGCTTAAAAGGATACAAATTAAATAATTTCCATCATGAACATACTAATTTAGCTTAAACTTTTGTAGGAAATCCCATATTTACTCTATCTTTACGTTAAACCTTGAACAAATAATCAATAAGTAAAATGAAAATAATACATATATAAGTAAAAAGAACTTTCACAGTGACCATGACTATTATTATTTTTTCTATCATTCAACATGATAATTTAGGGTTTAGGGTTTAGGGTAGATTTAATGAATTGAGACCAAGTGTGTTGTATTGACAAAGGTTATAGTATATCAAAAGCTATTGCACGTCAATACAACATAAAAGAAAATCACTTTCGCATGTAAAAAGAGAACATAAACATATAGAGTAATATTTAAACATGTTGGTCTTTAGAAGACATGGTTTCAATTTTTACGTTGATATGTATATTAATGTAACCTTGATAGAAGAAAATTGTGGAGGCTCTACGATTATGAAAGATGGTTTTATGTTGAAGTTATGTAAATGTAACATTAATAAACCATATTTTTATGTCTTGTTGACATTATAGAAATGAATGATAATAGAATATCTTCTTAACATTTATATCAATGCCAACTCAACACATTGGTTGATAATACGTACATGCATAAATCTATATGCTCCATCATTTCCAAGAAGAAAAGAAAACTTGCAAATTATAATTTTCATATATCCATGTTTTTTAAAAAACATCAACTTAGACCCCTTTTTATATAAATACAATGAAGAAGAAATCATCATAATAATGTAACTATGAAAAGTATAACTACAGTTAACATTATGCATACTGTCTCATATGTGTTAAGGAATGATTAAGGTTGCAAGTCCACGAATAGATATCAAAGTTCTATTTGTAGCAACATTCATGTCAATACATTATTTATAGAATATAATTATGTTGATGTTAAATTCGTTGTGATGAATACAAGATTGAATGTTGTTTCTTTGCATTTACAACTAGGAAAGGGAGAAAAAAATCCATACCATTTTAAAAACTCATCCCACATAAAACTTAATGGTTAAATATTTCATCCACTATCCATTGTCATTTTTTCCCAAAAGATCTAGTTTGCAAGCAATTAACCATTACACCTCTTTAGGACGTGTAGTTTAAGGGAATTCTTTAATTCTTGTGAGCTTTTAGAAGATGGCTTATCCATCGTGATTGTAGATATTCAAACATAAATATTTAACTTTTTTAAGTCTATGAAATAAGCATGAACAATGTTGACCACCATAGAGGAATTCTAGAGAGACTTAATAAAAAATAAGGATAACATGCCCTCCCATTGCACATAACAAACATTTACTTGATCAAAAGTTAAGGACTTAACCAAGGGACACTGTGCAAGGAAGTATAAAATAATTATAAATTGTTTTGTATTGAGTATATCATTTATTTGCAATGGTCTTAATTTCTAAAACCATGGCAACAATTCAAAAATAGGATTGTATGTGGTGTGTGTATTGATGTGAGCCAAAATTCATGGTTTTACATTTAGAATATGCCAAAATTATTTTTAGCAAAAATATTTTTTTACTATTTTTAAGCAACCTATCTTAAGGATTTCCAAAAACGTATAAGGTAGACCTAAGGCATATTGTTTTGTTGTTGTTGTATTGTAAAGAAGATGTTTTCTATAGAATATATTCTTACTTTTACAAATGAAATTCTTCATTACTCTAGACATATGCATTCTACCAAATCACATAAAATCTCTATGCCTTTGTTCTTTTTTGCTTTGGTTTCTTCATTGTTTAATCATTATTCTTTTTATGTTTCTTCTCAGTTCTTTGTTTGGAATTCTTCCTTCTATCCATCATTTGATCCTTGAATTTCTTCACGAAATTTTATAACAATTAGTATTAGAGTAAGTAGTGGGATATAGTTGTAAAAGAATAACCCATAAGGTCTCAAATACAAAGTTTAGGATAGATAAGTTTAATGATAAGAACAACTTTGGGTTGTAGTAGATTAAGGTCAAGGATTTGCTTATTTAGTAAGGTTTGCACAAGGAATTATAGGAGAAAGTGAAGAAACCCCAAAAAAACATTAGATAAAAGAATGGAGGATTTAGATCTAAGGGCTCACATAACCATTTTCTTATGTCTTACAGATCAAGTCTTATTCAATATTGCAAAGGAGGATCCAACCCATACATTGTGGAATAAGCTAGAGGGCTTGTATATAACAAAACCCCTCACAAACAAGCTATATTGAAGTTGGAGCTCTATGAATTTAAATTGAATGAAGAAATATCTATTATGAACCACTTTAATGTTCTCAATGAGCTTATCTACCATCTATCTAGTATTGAGATGCAAGTTCAAAAAGAAGATCAAGCCCTCATCCTCTTAAAATCTCTCCTACCATCATACAAACCTCTTACAACTATGGTGCTCTATGGAAAGAATACCATAGAGCTAGAGGTGGTGATTGTAGTACTTCTTTCAAAAGAAAGGATGGATGGCTTAGATGTAGAAACATCTAAAGAAGACTTGACAATTATAGGATGCATGATGGATAATCAAGGTTTTTCCAAATCAAAGGTGAAATTTTCCTATCAAAAGAAAGGATGCATGATGCATGATGTGTCCATACCATCCTAAAGCAATCATCCATGCATGACCTTTGACTGATCCATGACAAAGCTCACTAACCCTACCACCTAGTTTAGGGTAAGAACCATTGCATTTTATTATTATTATTATTATTCCTTTAATTTTTATGTTAACCAATATTGCATGTACCTTTCGTTATATACCTAACATTACAGATCAAGTAGTTAGCTTAAGGAGATTAAAGCTTGTGATTTTTTACTTTGAATCCTTAAACTTTGATGAGTCGCGATATTGCATCCGCCCTGCGATATCGCGTCCTGCCTCATCTTCTATAAATAAGAGGCGGTGCCTTTGTTCTGGGGGGAGTTAGACTTAGACCCTTAGCTAAACTCTTACAGTTTTACCATTCTAGAGTTAGAATAATTTCTATGTGTCTGCAGTAGGAGTCTTAAAGTGAACAGATCTTTATTTGAGAAAATTGTACCAGAGCACACATTTTTGTACGGCAATAAAGACGAACTTTATGATAAACCTTACAGCATATGGATTAAGC
This sequence comes from Gnetum montanum, assembly GCA_015680685.1. Classification (NCBI taxonomy): domain Eukaryota; kingdom Viridiplantae; phylum Streptophyta; class Gnetopsida; order Gnetales; family Gnetaceae; genus Gnetum; species Gnetum montanum. Next base: position 704,899 of record MNCI01033354.1, read on the forward strand.
TAAATAGTAATTAATTATTTTTGAATGTTTAAATGCTTTCATAGTTAATTAATATCTCAACCCTTGACTCTCCTAGTTAAGTACACTCAGTCTGACCACTTCGAGCATGTGTGTAGCACTTGGTAACTCAGTAACGATTAGCGTTTGGTAATCCCAGCAACGTTGCACTGGTTCAAGATGTGTGCAGCAAGTGGGAACGGATACTGGTGTTAGGAACAATTAGAACTTAGTTAGTGAATAGTTAATGAAAGTTAGTGACTTAGTTCTCCTTACCTTTCCCTATTAGCATAAGACATTAAAAAGATAAAAGCTATAAAAATCATACACCTCAAGCTTACTTAATCATACAACCATGACAATACAAGTAAGTTTGGGAAGACAGTGATTGATTAACCTTGAGTGTTCCATTAAGGAGTGTAAGAACTTAGTCCTTGGAGTTTGATCGGATCGCGTGTGAAATGCTTGTATTTGTATGGTTGAGTGTAGGGGTACCTCGCCACTCATCATTGGCACTGTTGCTGGGGACTTAGTTGTTTGTGCACTATGTAGAACATAGGAAATCATCCATATCATTGGAACGCTAGAACAAACCCTTAGGGTTAATCAAGGAAAGATAAGACAACAGTAAATTGCACACCAAACAAGACGAAAATTTCTTCTTCTTCGCACAAGAGCACTTCACCGCCTAGGACTAAACAAGAGACAGTCGCCAGCATAACACACGTAACCAAGATCCACTAGTTCCTCAACAATTTTAGGTAGTATATACTCATCATAATGAGTATGTACCCAATTTCACCTTTATTCTCCACCAAGATGAACAACTGCATTGGAGAGCCTTGGAGGGTAACATAGTGTTGCCTCCAGACCGATCAATCCCCAACATGCTCCTTCGTGCTCTCACATGAATAGGCATGCCACTTTTATATGCGGAATACGTTGTATGTGATCATGACACAAGGGACTATCATCCCATAGAAGCGCAACATCAACGGGACTTGCGACAGGAGAGATATCATACGTCCTCAAAGGGTAAATGGTCCCATAATGCTCCACATGTCTTGAGCGAAATTGAGGATGATGAACTAGTTTCAACAGGTTCCTCACCAAATGATGTTCCCCCTCCTAACGATGGTTAGGAGATGACATATTAGAACCTACACTCCATGATTCACAACCCTGGTTCTGATACCCACGAACATGAAGTGTTCAAAGAAGGAACACAACCGCATGATAAGGGTGGACGTTCTAATCATGATCACAATCGTGGTTGAGACCACAGAAGAGAAGGTAGAAAACACCATAATGGAAATGGTTCTCCTTCTTCTTCACCTTCATTGTCACGTTCACTCTCTTCTTCAGTGTCTAGATGCAGTCATAAGGAAACTAGCTATGAGGATAAAGGAAAACAGAGTGAAAAACATCAACGAGATAGTCGAGAATGAGGACAAGGGCACTCTAAGGAATCAAGGCATGCAAGAAGGGAGAGTAGGGAATTGTGTAGACACCATAGATGCTATGAACGAGATGATCACGAAGAACCCCTACTCGCAACTAGAAGCATGCCAGATATAACGAAGGCCATAAGAGTTCCCACAAGGCACCAAAAAGAAAATAGGATCACAAGGTTATACATGAATAACATCTCATGATTTGAGGGGGGATACAACACTGATCCTCAAAATCATTTACAAGCATTCCACGATGCATGTGCCTTGCAGAACATAGAAAATGAATGGAAAAAACTAAGGTTGTTCCCAAGGACACTAGTGAAAGAAGCTAAAAGTTGGTACCAGTCCTTAGAACCGGAATCCATTCGAAGGTGGAGTACAATGTTAGAACTATTTAATAATAAGTACCAAACATACTCCTGAGTGTCTAACCTATGAAAGCAAATCCAAGGATGGAAGCAAGGAAATCATGAACCCTTGGATGCTGCCATGGGCCACTATTACATTGTTGCCCTAGCCATGGTTATTTGCAGCGGGATCAACTACACCATCTCGTAGATGGACTTAGGCATGAAACAAGGAGAACCCTTGGAACATATGTCCAAGGGAGATTATTAGAGCTTAGGTCTCATTAGGTTCATAGATTGCTAGAGCAAGTGGCCAAGGTATAATGGGAGCTACATAAGAGAGAAAGTGCAGAAGAGTACAATCAAGATCCTTCCCTCCGAAAAAGGGGAGTGAGATTCTATGAGGAGGAGGAAGAGTCACCACTCAAAGAGATGGTGAATAGGAAAACTTTGCTACTCCAAAAGTTAATAATAGAAGTATCGAGAAAGGTAGACCAAATGTGGGACTCCCTGGATAGTAGGTTTGAAATTGTTCTTAAAATTGTAGAGGAGTCTAGAGAGCGAGGTAGTGACCATGACAAAAAGAAAAAGAGAGAAGTGGACAAAGCACGTAACAAAGGTAAGGGCAAAATGGCCATCATCGAAGAGGCTGTGGATTCAAAAATGAATGATGACAGTGGATGTGAGATATGCTAATATGACTATCCTAAGGGATGTTGCCCAGTGATCTCACATCTACAAGAGTCTGGGGTGTATGCACTAAACCCACAACTTAATAAATGGCAAGGACCTTGACGGTTACCTTATCCCCAAGGTAACCTAAGGCAGTTTCACCAACCTTCAACATATTACCCAAGTGGAACTCTACCACAACCCGTTGAGCAACATCAATAGTGGCAATACCCACAATCATGGGGGATGCCACCACCAAGGCAACAATACCCCTACTGGCAACCAAACCCATATGGCTACTACGTGCAGCATCTGATCTCTCCACATGACTCTGTTAGTCACATGACACCATAAAATCACTACTAAGCTTGGGAGTATTATAGGACTCCTTCTCCTAGGGGAGATAACCCACAAACATACCATCCTTCGAATCCATCTGCAACTCTCACATCGATAGCTCCATTACCACCCACTCCAGAAATGCAAGGGGAACTCCCTACTCAATCACAACAACGCAATGCCACAAGGGTTGTAAATACTCAACCCACTATTGGTTCTGACAACCGTATAGTAAGATGACCTTTCTTCAGAACCAATAGTCCAACCAAGCCCTCACAACCACAAGCCGTTGAACCTCTGAATGCCTCTCCATCAAATAAGGCTTCAAAGCTCCCTTCAAACCAAACACCGAGCTCAATGCATATGGTTATGTTAACACATGTCATTATCGACTAGATTAAGGTGGGCCACCTTCCCAAGAAATTCTCTAATCCTAGAAACCCTCTAATCTATCTCCAAGTCACTGGGAATGAACCATGTAAAGCTCTTCTAGACTCAGGTTCCAAAGTCAACCTAATATCACAAGAGATGTACAAAGCTTGGAACCTGCCTCCATTAAGAAAGATTAATATTCACCTATAGTTGGCCGACCAGTCCATCATTGTCCCCTTGGGACTAGTGGAGGACATCATTACCACTATGTGTGGGTGGTCATATCCATCTAATTTCCTAGTGATACAAGTAAATAATGATAAAGGTGACTTCCTAATAATAATGGGAAGGGCATGGCTAAGTACTGTAGATGCATGTCTAGGAATCCATGATCTTTCCCTAGAAATATCTAAGGAGAACAATTTTGGGAAGATCGAGAAGAAGACAATTCCATGCATTGCATATAGTGATACAAGGTGCAATTGCATGCAGAAATCATGGGTTGGGAAAAGTTTAACATTGCCTGCATGTGACCGGTATGCATAAGACCTTAACCTAAAAAAGTGCCTATATGTAGTAGCCACATGACAAAGAGACACCTAGTGGCTAATAGCTGATCAAGTGAACAACTCAATAACGTGCATGGAACTAACTGAGGGGATAACTAGTGCTTACATTGAAAGCATAGATGCACTGGAGCATGATCGTTGCCAACTTCCAAGCTTTAACCTAGAAAACATCAACTGGGGAAAGTTGGAAATCCCTAAAAAGTTAGGCAAAAACTTTAATAAGAAATTACTAGTCAATGTGCAACAGACCAAACTTTTCATGAACTTAGAACGGCCAATGCACATAAGACATATAAGAAGGAATGACCCTACTCATTATTTTGGATCTCCCCCTTCCAACTCAGTCATGAGGGAGATGTCCACCTTTGCTAATTAATTGAGGCCCTCAGTTCCTTTTTAAGTTTTTGTTTTACATATTTTTGTTTTACAAATTTCTTTAACTTTTCTTATTTTTGTTTTGCAACATCGTTCATACTTTTTCAATTCTTTGTGTGGTTGTTTGTGTTGTTAAGTTCATCATCTAATAAGTACTCCTGATGGTGGTATGAACTGTATTCTTTTGATAGCTAATGTTTGGTTTTTACCTTTGAGTTATAATGTTGATACTAAGGTATGATTCTTTTGATATAATAAGAAATGAGTCCACGTCGTCCATGCATCCATAAATTTCTATGGTCTCTCTTAGCTTGGAACTATATAGTCCCTTTCTTTAAATAATAGAACTATCAATGAATTGGTGACTGGGCATTTCTCCAACTAAGGAAGGACTCAAGGATTGATAAGGGTGTGACTTCAAGGGGATTTGATGCATTTGTGTTGGCTATTCTCTTGGGTGCTTAGATGTTTTCTTTTTGGGCTTTCCTTACCATTTTGATGTTGCTCCATTATTGGGAAGCTAATCTAATAAAAATAATAAGTCTTTGCATGGTGTGGTTCTCATGCAAAAAAAAAAAAATAGTGAGAATTCAAAGCATAGCCCTTAGACAAAATAATGATCTAGGCTACAAGCATTGGTTATGGAACTAAACAAATGTGTTCCCTCTAACCAAGGCCCTCTCTCGCTTCCTACTTTTTCCTTTCTCATTTCTTCGGAATGGTTGTGACTCTTTGGCAGAAGCATTCTTGCTACTTAAAGTGGATGGATTGGCCAAGTGTATTAATGTGAAGTCACTAGATGTGGATTGTTTGAGGTTGGATTTAGAATGAGATCTACTAAGTCACATTAACCATAAATACACAAGGGGTTGTACACCACCTTGTTCTTAGGACTCCATTCCATTCTCTTCTCCTCATCATTCTTTCTCCATTTTCCACCTCATTGCTAGTTGTATCAATAGTCTATATTTTGGTTTATGCATTTTTTTCTTTTTGGTAAATTCTTATGGTTAATAACTTAACTCTTGCTTCCGAATGACATTTTCAAAGCCTATGGACTCTTTGAATGTGGGTTTGCCAAGGCATAATGGGCATGACCCTGCTCTGGGGAGGACCCACTGGCATTCCTATTTGGTGCATTAGTTAACTTCTTTTCCTTAAACATTTCTGCAATCAACATTTGTTTTGTTCATTACCACCTCTAACATCCATTTTATTGACGTTGTTGTTGTTTCTTTTCCTCCATTTTTCTTTTTCCTTATCTTTTTCCATTCTATCACTACCGAAGGATCGCTTTTAGTCATGGGGGTCCTAGTCTAATTTTTAAAATTTTCTCCTAACCCCTACACCTTAGGTAGTCACCAGTGTTATATCTCTAGAATCTGTATTAGCCATATCACAACTCAGCCAATAGACCATACACCGAGGAAAGGTATCAATTGCATTGTGATTTATTTATCCTCACTAATATGAGACTATGTTGTGTGTGCAGATGGCAATCATACAACACTGGACTAGTGCTGGAACAGTCATGCAAGGAACAAGATTGATGGCACACTTATGCATGGCCAATAGAAACATGCAATCTTGGCGTTGGTAGCAACAGACTTCTTCTCTTTTCTCTTTTCTCTCAGCTGCCAAATAAGGCTAGATGTCAAATGTGTATAGTATTCACTCTTGTGGTCATGAACACTAATATGGCCATGTATTGTAATGATGATCTGTTCACACATCATCCCATTCACCATTAGTGTCATTCAAGTTAATAATCCCATACCTTGCCAATATTTTGTAAGGAACTCAAGGATGAGTTTTCATTCAATCATGGGGGTATGATAAGCCGCGATATCTCATCCGCCCTACGATATCGAGTACGCGATATCACGTCCTGCCTCATCTTCTATAAATAAGAGGCAGTGCCTTTGTTCCAGGGGGAGTTAGACTTAGACCCTTAGCTAAACTCTTGCACTTTTACCATTCCGGAGTTAAAATAATTTCTGTGTGCTCGCAGTAGGAGTCTTAAAGTGAACAGATCTTTATTCAAGCAAATTATACCTGAGCACACATTTATGTACAGCAATAAAGACGAACTTTATGATAAACCTTGCAGCATGCGGATTAAGCTAAATAGTAATTAATTATTGTTAAATGTTTAAATACCTTCCTACTTAATTGATCTCTCAACCCTTGACTCTCCTAGTTAAGTACACTCAGTACGACTGCTTCGAGCATGTGTGTAGCACTTGGCAACCTAGTAATGATTAGCATTTGGTAATGCCAATAGCGTTGCGCTGGTTCGGGATGTGTGCAGCAAGTTAATGAAAGTTAATGAATAGTTAATGAAAGTTAGTCACTTAGTTCTTCTTACCTTCCCCTATTAGCATAAGGCATTAAAAAGATAAAAGCTATAAAAATCATACACCTCAAGCTTACTTAACCATACAACCATGAAAATACAAGTAATTTTGGCAAGACAATGATTGATTAACCTTGAGTGTTCCATTAAGGCATGTAAGCACTTAGTCCTTGGAGTTCAATTGAATCACGCGTGAAACACTCATATTCGTATGGTTGAGTGTAGGGGTACTCGCCACTCATTAAACTTTATAGGGAAAAAATGTGTGTCGTCTAAGTTGCATAAATAGCATTTATATAATTATTGTAACTAACTAAATTTTTCCCCCTAACCTTTAAATGAATAGTACATGCTTTCATTTATGATTTTTTTCCTATGTTCAAGATGGAGGGAGGTAAGTGGCCAAGGGAAGCAAACAATTTAAAGTAGCCAAAATCTTAAAAGCAGAAGGTACTAGTGATGAGGAAATCATCAAAGGGTAGAAAAAAGAAGGAGGAAGAAAGTGAAGACTAAGATCTTTCAAAACTTATAGACTTCCATTTGCAAACCCTTGGTGATGTATTTTTTCCATCTATTAGCTTTGTAAGAGGGGAAGAGAGCAATCATATATCAATTGATATACCTCCAAAATTGGAACCTTTTTTGGCTTCCCCAAAAAACCATTTTATGTCATGCCTAGATGGAATTTAATTTTTACAAACCCATGAAGAGGAGATCAAGGTTGATCTCCATCTCAACTAAGAGTTCTATTAGTAACTCCTAATAGATCAAAATATTCGCCACACAAACTTGTTGAAGGAGGTGTGCCTCTTGGAGGCATGGACAAGCAAGCTTATGCAAGAGGTAATTTATCTTGCAAATGATATCCAAGGATCTACAGTGAGCTACATGCTTTTATTTCAATTATTTTTTATTATTTTAAGAATTTGGAACTTCAATCATAACTGCATATTTGGTTATGTTTGACTATATGAATTTTAAGTAAGAATGTTGTTTAGTGAAACTCTTCAATTATAAAGCTTTCTACTTGACTTCCAAAATCTTTGTTATTTTCATTTTAGTGTTCCTTTTCTAGTTATTGGTTATTTTCATATTTAATTTTGGAATTTATTTAATTCATAGTTATTATTTATACAATATTCCTAGTTGGTTTGATAATTTGTTTCTCGATCAGTTTTAGAATTTTTTCACTATCATATTTTAAATCATGTTCTTTCTCTATTATCTCAAATTTTCTAGTTTAGTGTCTATTTTAATAGTTGTTTCCTTTTTATGTTATTATTATACTTGATGAGTGGTGAGGTACCCCTACGCTCAACCATACGAATACGAGCATTTCACGCACGATCCAATCGAATTCCAAGGACAAAGTGCTTATGTGCCCTTGTGGAATAAGGATGGGTTGGTTGATCATTGTCTTCCCAAGCTTACCTGTATGTCATAATTGTATGGTTAAGTTTGAGGCATATGATTTTTATAGCTTTTATGTTTTTATGTCCTATGTTAGTAAGGAAGAGAGAGATAACTAAGTGACTAATTTAACTTAACTACTAATTAACTAGGCTTTAACTAATCCTAACACTAGTATCTGTTCTCACTTGCCATACACATCCTAAACTAGTGCAACACTACTGGGATTACCAAATTCTAATTGTTACTTGGTTACCAAGTATTACACGCGTGCTCAAAGTGATCGTACTGAGTGTAATTTAACAATCTGCTAAATTGATCAAATTGAATTGCTATGCTAATAACAGAAATGTAAAGTGCATAAAATAAAATAAATGCATAAGAAAATAAAATAAAAGAAATGTGTAAGAAAAAAAAATCTCAAGTTCTGCAAGGATGAATCAAAGAGCTCATCTTTATTGCTGTACACAAGGTGTGCTCAGGTACACAATGCTCGAATAAAGATCCATCCATACTTCGACATCCTACTGCAGGCAGTTGGAAAATACTCTAACCTTCAAACAAACTACAAGAGTTTTGCTACTTGACTACTACAAAACTTCTTTCAAATTGTGCGCCTAGGCACTATATTTATAGACTTGGGAGCAACTACTCTAATAATTAGAGTAACCACTCTAATAATTAGAATAACTACTCCAATAATAACCACTCTAATAATTAAAGTAACTACTTCAATAATAACCACTCTAATTATTAGAGTAACCATTCCAATAATAATTGCTCTAATAATTAGAGTAATCACTCCAATAATAACTACTCTAATAATTAAAGTAACCACTACAATAATAACCACTCTAATTATTAGAGTAACTGCTATAATAATAACCGCTCTAATAATTAGAGTAATCACTCTAATAATAATCACTCTAATTATTATAGTAACCACTTCATCATACCCCCATGATTGAATGAAAACTCATTCTCAATTTCCTTACAAAATATTAGAAAGGTATGGGATTATTGACTAATTGACAACTGATGGTGGAATGGGATGACAAACTCAACGTGCCCAGTGAACAGATCAATAAGCATATTACAACATTAGTGTTCATGACCATTGTGGTGAACACTTGTACATAAATGACATCCAAACCTTTATTTGGTAGCTTGTAGAGAAAGAGAGAGAAAGAAAATGAAGCATGTTACCACCAATGGTAAGATTGCACCTTCTGTTGTTTATCCATAGCCATGCCACTAGACTTGCTCCTTTTGTAAATGCTCTAGTTTCGATCCATCCTAAGTGCTTCCTCCAAGCCTAATCCATTGTTTGTATGATCACCATCTACACACACAACACAGTCACAAATGATCAAGGATAGATAAACCACAATGTAGTTGATACCTTGCCTCGACATGAAGTGCATTGGCTAAGTTGTGGTTATAGTAGAAACTGGTTTGGAGATTTATCACAGATGACTACCCAAGGTGTAGGGGTTAGGTGAATAGTAAAATGGAGAAAATTAAAAAATTTGTGCTAGGGCCTCCATGACTAAGAGCGAACCTCTGGTGGCTATAAGATGGAAAAACACGAGGAATAAGAAAGATGAAAAATATCAACGGCAATGCCAATAAAATGAATGTCATGGATGGGGATGAAACAAGAGATGACTAAATGCAAGAAATGTTTAAGGAAAAGAACATAACAATTACACCAAAAAGGAATGCTAGTGGGTCCTCCCCAAAGTAGGCTCATGCCTTTTATGCCCTAACAAACCCACAAACCAAAGAGTCTGTAGGCCCTAGGAATGTCATTTGGAAGCAAGAGTTAAAAACTTACCCACAAGAATTCACCAAAGAAAAAAAATGCATCAACCCAGAATGGACTAATGATAAAATTGGCAATGAGGTGGAAAATGGAAAGAAAGATGGAAAGGAGAGAATGGAATGGAATCCCAAGAACAAGGTTGTGTAAAGCCCCTTTTGTACTTTATAGTTAATGTGATTGAGTAAAAATTATCCCAAATCCATACTCAAACAAACCACATCCATTGACCTTGCATCAATACACTTGACTAATCCATCCATCTAAAGTAACAAGAATGCTTCCACAAAAAGTTACCACCATTCCAAAGAGAGCGAGATGGAGAAGTAGGAAGCGGGAAAGGGCCTTAGTTAGAGGGAACCTTTAGGCATGGGTAACATATGTTTTCAGTTCCATAACTAGTGCTTGTAGCCCATATTGCTTTATTATGTCTAAGGGGTGTGCTTTGAATTCTCACTCTTTTTTTTTTCTTTTTTTTTCTTTTTTCATGAGAACCATACCATGCAAAGAATTATTTTTATTCACTCAGCTTCCCAATTTTTGAACAATGTCAGAATGGCGGAAAATCGAAGAAAAAGCATCCAAGTACCTAAGAGAATGACCAGCACTAATGCATCGAATCCCCTTGAAGTCACATCCTTTTCATCCTTTGAGTCTTTCCTTGGTTTGAAAAATACCCAGCCACCAATTCATTAACAAGTTTACTTAGAAAAAGGGGATTATACAGTTCCAAGACAAAGGAGACCATAGAGTTGTATGGATGAGTGAACGACATGGACTCATTGCCTATTTTACCAAAAGAACCATACCTTAATATCAGCATCATAATTCAAAGGTAAAAATCAAACATTAGCAATCAATATGATATAATTCAATCCATCATCATGATCACTTATTGGCTGTCAAATAAAAATAAATCAAGCAAACAAACAAATAGTAAAAACATGAACAATGGTGTAAACCAAAAATAAGAAAATTTAAATGAATATGTAAAACAAAAATTGAAAAAGAATTGAGGGCCTAGAATGGTTAACATAGGTGGCCATCTCCCCCACGACTAAGTTAGAAGGAGGAGATCGAAAATAGTGAGCAGGGTTGTCCATCAAGAGAGATAGCAAGTGTACTGGTTGTCCTAAGCTCTTGGAAAGGTTTGGTTTATTACACGTTGACCAAAAGTTTCTTATCTAGGCTTTTAGGTTTGTATATTTTCATGGCCCCTAAAGAAAAAGCTGCATGAATAACATAAGGTCCTTTCCACAGTGCTTGAAATTTAGTAGGTTGTGGCATATGTGTGGGATTCTAGTAGAAAACCTTATCTTTTGACTGATATTTAACTTTCCTAATTCTTAGGTCATGACATTGTTTATTGAAGGCCTTATGCAATTAGTTAGATGACAAGGTAGCTAATTAGTTTTCATCTAGCAAGTTAAGGGTTACTAACTGTTGTTTCTATGCTAGATCAAATTCAAGGTTGATGTCACATATCGTGGGTAGTGTACAGAGCTCAGTTTGAATGGGAAGCATTGGTAATTTACTATACACTAACTCATAGGGAGAGTAGCCTATAGGGATTTTCCATGTGGAGCAATATGCCCAAAGAACATCATTCAGTTTAGTGCTCTAGTCTCACCTAAACTTGCTAATGGTTCTTGCCAATATCTTTGTAATCTCCCTATTGGTGACTTCTGCTTGACTATTTGATTGGGGGTGGTATGGTGTTGTCAATTTGTGTTCAACCCTTAAGTGTTGCATTAATTTCTGAAAAGTTGCACCTGTGAAGTGTGTACCATTGTTTGAACTAAGTGCACGTGGCACACCAAACCTGTTTATGATTTTTTGTTGAACAAATCATGTAGCTGTAGATGATGTACAATCTTTAATAGTAGCATCTTTAGCCCATTTTCTTAGGTAGTCAATGGCAACAATAATATAAGCTTTTCCATTGGACATTGGTATAATCAACCCCATAAAATCAATTCCCCAAATGTCGAAGGGTTCTAATGGTTAAATCCATTATTACGGATCCTCCATTCTAGCAGTCATTCCCCCATCACGTTGATAGCACTCACAAAATTGGATGAAATGATGGGCATCCTGAAATAATGTAGGTCAATAATATCCTGCAAGCATGATCTTGATGGCCATTCGTCTCCCAGCATAATGATCCCCATAAGGACCCTCATGAGTGTCTTGGAGAACTCGTAGTTGATCTATATTAGGAACACACCATCGAACCAATCCATTAGGACACACTTTGTAAAGTTGCCCATTGATCTCCATAAAGTACTTGGCTCAATGAAGAAACTATTGTTTCTTCTTAAGGTTTAACTCTTGTGGTGTCTGTTGGATGAGGAGATAGGTAAGAATGCTATTGTACTAGTTTATCTCCGTGTAGTAGCTAGTATGTCCAAGGAATGATCGAATATCTTTGACAGTTTTTGATTGATCAGTAATTCCTTGGATAATTTTGATTTTCTCAGGGTCTACCTCTATCCCAATGTGTGAGATTTTGTGCCCTAGTACTATGCCTTCTTAGACTATCAAATGGCTTTTTTTCCAGTTACGCGTCAAATTGGTTTCTACACATCCTTTTAACACTTGCTCAAACCGATCTAAGGCTTGATCAAAGTTTTCTCCATAAGTGGAGAAGTCATCCATAAATACCTCCACACCATTCCCTATCTATTGTTGGAATATACTTAGAACTAGTCATTGAAATGTTGCAAGGGCATTGCACAAGCCAAATGGCATCTATTTGTATGCAAATGTTCCCCAAGGACTGATGAATGTAGTCTTGGCTTGCTCTTTTGGGGCTATTTGTATTTGGTTATATCAACTATATGCATCTAGAAAACTATAATAGCAATGCCCTGCGATGGTGTCTAAGACTTGGTTGACAAATGGCAATAGAAAGTGATCTTTGAATGTTACCATATTTAGTAGCCTGAAATCTATGCACACCCTCCATTTAACTCTCTTTTTAGGCACAATAACTAAGGGGCTAACCCATTCTCTATTAGCAATGGGGTATATGAACTTAGCCTTGAGAAGCTATTCAATTTCTTCCTTAACTACTTGCTTCAGCTTAGGGTTCAATTGCCTCTACGATTGTCTTCGAGGCTTCATGGAGGGATTAGTGTAAATTCTATGTTGGCATATCCTAGGATCTATTTCAGTTAATTCGAGATATGACCAAACAAAGGCTTCTAACCATTTATTTATTACCTTCAGTCGTTCTTCTTTCTATTAAGGAGCAAGCTTAGCGTTGATAATTACCGGTTTTCCATTTTTAAGGAATGTGTAGTCCATACCAATGGGCAATGGTTTTAGCTCAAGGGGCTCCTACTTAAATTTCTCAAGGATTTACAACTTCCCCTAGTTAATATTTTCAAGGTTAAGACTTGGAAGTTGGTGGTGGACTTGCTCTAATGTGTCTATGCTATCGATGTAAGCACAAGTCAAACCCTTAGTTGGTTCCATGCATATGAGTGAACTGCTTTCTTGATTAGCTGTCAGCCATTGGGTATCTTTTTGTCATGTGGCTACTGCATATAGGCATCTTTGTATGTTAATCACTTGTGTACACTTATTGCATGTAGGAAATGCTAAACTTTACACAAACCATGACCTTTGCATGTAATTACATCCTATGTCACTGTATGCAATGCATGGAACTTTCTTCTTCTCGATCTTTCTAAATGTATTTTTCTTTGATATTTCTAGGGAAAGATCATAGATTCCTAGGCATGCATTGATGGTGCTTAGCCATGCTCTTCCCATTATGATTTGGAAGTCCCCCTTACCATTGTTTACCTGAATCACTACTAAGTCAGTTGGGTATGACCACCCACAAACAGTGGTAACAATGTCTTCCACCAGTCCCAATGGGATAGTGATGGACTAGTCGGCCAACTATAGATGGATGTTGCTCTTTTTCAATGGATGCAAGTTCCAGGCCTTGTACATTTCTTGAGAAATCAAGTTGACATCAGAACATGAATCCAAAAGAGCCTTACATAGTGCATTTCTAGCGATTTGTAAGTATATTAGAGGACTCCTAGGATTAGAGAATTTCTTGGAAAGCTAGCTAGCTTTGATCTAATCAATGATAGCATGTGTTAGCATGACCGTATGCGTTGAGTCTGGTGATTAGGTTGAAGGGGGCTCCGAAGCTTTGATTGATACTGAGGTGTCTAAGGAATTTGCTACTTGTGATTGCAAGGGCTTGGTTAGATTGTTGGTTCTAAAGAAAGGTCTTTTATTCATGTGGTTGTTAGAACCAACAGTAGGTTGAGATTTCATAGCCCTCGTAGTGTTACATTGCTACGACTAGGTAGGGATTTCATCTTGCATCTTAGGAGTAGGTGGTAGTGGAGCTATTGGTGCAAGAGATTTAGTCAGATGAGAAGGATGATATGCTTGTAGAATATCACCTCTAGAAGAGGGAGTCCCATAATACTTGTGGACTTGGTAGTGAGGTTAAGGAGTGACGTGACTAGTAGAGTCACGTGGGGAGATTGGCTTCTGCACGTAATATCCATATGGGTCAAGTTGCAGGTAAAGATATTGTTGCCTTGGTGGTGGCATTCCCCATTATTGTGGGTGATGCCACTATTGATATTGCTCAATCAATTGTGGTGGAGTTCCACTAGGATAATATGTTAAGGGTGGGTGGAATTGCCTTGGGTTACCTTGAAGATAAGGTAACCTTTAGGGTGCTTGCCATTTTTTCAATCGTGGGTTGAGTGCATACACCCCAAACTCTTAAAGATGTGAAATTATATGGCAACATCCCTTAGGATGGTCATATTGATATATTTCACATCCACTACCATTGTCTGTTTCTAACCCCACAACTTCTTCAATAATGGCAACTTTGCCCTTACCCTTGCTACGTGCATGTTCAGCTTCTCTTGTTTTTCTTTTTTCATGATCACTACCTCACTCTCTAAACTCCTCTACTATTTTAAGAAAAATTTGAAATCTATTGTCTAGGGAATCCTACATTTGGTCT